>PVJC01000390.1:102748-116412 GCA_004026665.1 Murina feae
CCCACCCCCCCCCCCCCCCCCAACCAATTACCGTGTCTTTGTCAGCTCTGGTGGATCTCTGGGCATTCCATCCCAGGGAGTGTTAATCCTTTTGCTCATCTGTTTAAAATGTTTCTTCAAACTTCCTTTACTTTCCAGATTTTAAAAAAATGCATTCCAGTTTTTTTCTTCTTCTTACAGTGCAGTTTTACTCTGGCAGAATTTCCAGCTCTTTCAAAATCTGTGCATTCAAGTTAGAGCAACTCTACTTCTATACCAAAAAGAAATACCTTCAGCTATTGTCTGAACTTGTACCTTGCTGACAGCTCTGCCAGAGTTTCTGGGTAATTGTTTGTTTTGTCACATTAGCTGAACAATGAGAGGGCACTGGCATTCCCCTCCCAGGAGGTGGAGGCACAAAAATCTACATTTCTTTTTAGGTGTGTGTGAGGGAGGGTGGAAAGGTTTTATGCTTTTAAGGCTTAGAAGTTTGTTATTTGACAAGTAAAACAAAGGTTTTAGGTACTTCTCTATGGGGACTGTGATGTTTAAACTAGAACAGAGTTTAAATTTGGACCCGTGTGTTATGTTTTCAAAGGAGCTGTGAGTTTCTTTATCATCTTCCTTCCAGAAAGTTCAAAAATCTGAGTCACCTTCCCTTAACACACTTTTTTGGGAGGTAAGAGGAACGTCATGGAGCAAAGTTATTCTTTCTTAATTGCAAAAGTAGGGTATCTCCTGAATTCTTACTATTCAAAGGAAAGACTGCTTCCCAAGGCAAGACATCCCCCCACCTCCCTCACCAAAGACCGATATATCATTTATGGTTGCTTCTCTGGAAGAGGGATGAAGCATCTGCTGGGTGAGAACAGGGAAGAATTCCCTGGTGGATTCCTGAGGCTGGCGAAGGGCCTTTCATCCTTCAGAGGAAAGCTAGAGTGAGGGAACAGACCTGACCCCCCAGGACTCCTGGGGTCTAGTGAGCATCCCTGGGGCGTTGTTAGACATGCACTCACCCCCTTTGCCTACTGAACCAGAATCAGCTTTCCAGGTGATTTGCCTGCACAGTCTGTAGGTATGGGCCGAATTGGTGGCTGTCCAGAAGAGCAATTTACTCCTAAGCCAAGGAGAATGGGGAGAGAGTGGGCTAATATATTCTAGACAATTAATATTATAATAACAGATCACATGCTGAGGGTTTGCATTGTGCTGTGGGTACCTAGGAAATCAAGAGCATATCAGGAATGTGTGTTTGGGGGAAGGATTGCTTCCCTACCTCCACCCCCTGGTTTTGGTCCCTTGTCTACACTGGTAGTAGTTGGAGGGGACTGAGGGACTTCCAGCCCCACTGATAACAGCCCTTAAGGGTACATAGTAAGCACCCCAGTGAGGAGACCAGGCCAGGCCCTCTCCCTGTCACCCTCACCAAGGCAAACAGTAGAGCTGTCCATGAGGGTCCTCGCTGTGGGCTCAAGAAGTCACAAAAACAGTCCAACGGCGTGGCTCAGTGGTTGAGGGTCAGCCTATGAACTAGAAGGTCATGGTTTGATTCCCAGTTGGGGCACATGCCTGGGTTGCAGGCTCGATCCCCAGTGTGGGGCATGCAGGAGACAGCCTATTAATGATTCCCTTCCATCATTGATATTTCTATCTTCCTCACTCCCTCCCCTTCCTTTCTGAAATCAATAAAAATATATATTTTTAAAAATCACAAAAAACGATGCCACCAGTCCGTGGCCCTTGGTGGATTTGAGTACTGCCTCGGATGGAGTAGGAGCTTAGCTGGGAGACAGGCACACACAGGCCGGGCGGGGCAGCCTGCCCACATGGCGCCCTGGGCTGGCATTACCTCATTCATCCATCTAGCCATTTGTGGGGCACTGATAATGTCTTTGGCTCTGCCCCTAATGGGAGACATGCGATCCCTACCTTGAGGGCTCACATTCAGAGTTTCATAAGCTCTGGATTCACTCAGGTTGAACTTCTCCCCCGACATGTTGTAGTAAAATAAGTGACTGAATATAGCTCGTGGGTGTGGCGCTGGCCGGGTTCTCTTAGGCCATGTAACGCGCTAAAACCTGGTGTTGTTCTGAAGAGCCTCACTGCTCATGTATGGTGGCTTTAAGACCTTTGTTCTCCCTCACTCTCAGTGTTTTTAAGGTGCTTTTTACAAAAACTGATATATGTGTCTAGGTTAAAATTTGCGGTTTTGGTTAATAGTCTAAACTGTTAGACCTAAGTTGGAAATATTGCATAGAGTTGATCACTTTACTATTTCTGATTTTGTTCAGCCAAATGCTCTAGAGTTCACATGTACACATTACCTAATCCTTCCAACACACCCACTTCAGAAATAATTTTGAATCATTTGCCAGCATGTTTTGAAACTTTTGTGTTGTTTTTATTAGTGCTAGAATTGAACATATTTAGCTGTAGCTCTTCACTGAATAAACTGAAACCTGGGTGTGTTTTCCCTTATTTTGTGGGGGGAAAAACTAACCATGAAGGGTACAAATTATTAGATGTGCAAATGAGAAGCCTCTGTTGGAGAGAGTTCATACCACCTTTTCCGTGGTCAGAGCTGAAGGACAGTGAGTATGTTTCTTAAAGAGAAAGCACCACCAAGGGGGCAATACCGACAAAGGAGGAGATTGTTCCGGAGGCCATTTGTGGAGATTCTGCCCTTGGTGTTCTGTGACTAACGCTGAGGGCATGTGGATGCAATACTTACCACAGAGCCCGCACCACACAGGAGATGTGGAGTACTCCCCACAGCATCATCCTGACACAGTGGAAGGGTCTCCTGACCCCCCTCCTTGAGGTTTTAGATGTTGATGGTATTCACTGAATATTTCCCAATCAAAATATTTTTCTGTACGAGTAAAACCAGCTGCAACTAAAGGAAAACAAAAAAGTTCCTTAAGAACCAATCTATGGGAAATGTTTGCTGGGTGGCAGGAAGAGCGAGCGGGTCTTTAAAGTGGGCATTTTAAAAGATACTTTTATGCTCAGGATTTCTGAAACAAGAGTGCCCTAAACATATAGAATGACAGCTGAAAGGTCCAAACCTGAAATGTCCTTCCTGAGACAGGCAGCCAGAGCCTGTTCCTTGATTTCTCTTCCTCTCTAAAATGTGGACCGTACTATACGGAGGGAGATGACGTATTTTTGACAAGTTACGATTACGTTAAGACCTTCCTCGGTTGATACGACTGTTCTGGGTCTTGGGTGATCCGAGCTGACCTTACATTCTTAAGAGGGAGCACCACAATAAGCAGGGACCCCAGGGAACAAGAAAAGTACAGGCTGTCCCCAGTGCCAGGAGAGACGCGATGGGGAGTAGCTGATCTAGCCCTTACCTAGTGAGTACTGGCTCTGGAAATGCTAGCTGCTACTCAGTGTAATTGACCAGCCAGTTGCAGGGGGAAGGTCCCTTGACTACAGTTCAGCGAAGACCTATGTCCGAAGGCACACAAAGTTAATGCCTGTGCTTTCTGATACAGTATCGCCACCGCTCTTTGCCTCACTGTCTCCCATGAGCACAATCAGTAGACAATTGCTGGAAAAATCAACTGTGCCGGAAGGTTTAGGAAGCTATTTGGGATTTCCAATGTTTTTCTTCCTCTTAAAGAATAATAAAACATGTCCCCATTTAGGGGTTAGTGGTGATCATCATTTATCTCTTCTGCTTGCTGCCTCATTTTGCTGCTTTGCCCAAAAGGAACTTCAAGGGATACGAGAGCTTACGTAAAGTTTCTAGGTAAGAAGAGCCTCCTTCCCCATGGCAGTGGTAGGGAATGAAATGAAACATGGGTCACCATCTTCCTCTCTGAGTTCTGCTCACCCCCGTGTCAGAGGAGGCAAGGCTCTCTTGTTCCCCAGCCCCCTACCACGCCCCCTATGGTGCTGGCAACAGTTAGGAAAGTGGTGAGTTTCCTGCCACTATGCCAGCTAGGCCACTGTGAAGTCACTGCCAAAGTCAATACGTACAGCCTTTGTGTCTGGCCGGTAGGTTTCATAATGATGGTTAATGGAAGTCCTGTTCAGATGCCCTCAAGCTCATTGTGTATTCAGTCTCCACTGAACTGGGGCTTCTCCTCTTATGTAAAAGCGAGATCCTCAGGGAATTTTTAATTTTGCCTTTAATCGCTCACTTGGCAAGGTCATGGGCTTTATAAGTGGCCATTCAGTAGAAATTTATAGCAGACCTAATGTATACCGAGTTTTATTCATGAGAGGCGTGGGGGGAGGGGGCAGAATGACTAAGCAATGGACCCAAGGCCTTGGGACTGTTGGTCTAATTAAGGCGTGGAGGAAAGCTAGGTAAATAAATAACCACATGATAAATCGGGGCCAGAGAGCTCGGTGGCAGGGGTATCTGAATGCGCCACATGAGAGGGTGGAAGCTGGCTTCCTTGTCTTGAAGTCTTCTGTGAGGGGCAGGATGAGTTTCAGTGAGGGTGAGGACAGGTGAGAAGGGTTCTTCCCAGTTGTGGCAGCATCTGTTGCCTACTGGTGTCGTCTGAGGAAGGAAAGGGCCTGCCTCAATTCTGTGCATCCTATGTGGTCACACACAGCCTTGTGCTTAGAAGGGTCCTGTACTTGGTTTATGTTGTTGCCACCTTGGAATTCTCAACTTTTGAACAAAGGGCCCCATTAGTCATTTTTATTTTGTACTGGGTTCTGCACATCCTGTAGCCAATCCTGCATGTGGAGATGGGGCTCTGAAGATGGGTGGGACCAGGTGTGAAGAGCTGTCTATCAAACGGGAGCACATCTGGTTTTATTCTAGAAGCAGTGGGGAGCCATGGAAGGTATGTGGCGGGGGTGGTGGGAGGCTGGTGAGACCATGGAGGCTGCAGCAGTCCGTGGAGGGAGGCTGATCAGATAGATCATGCTGGAACAGACGTGGCGGATACAAGAGCTACACCCGGTGGCGATGGCCGGCTTTGGGCTTTGGGGACGACGGTGGAGGGGGTGGTTGGAAATGGCTGAAGTTTCTAGCTGGGCTGGAGATTCTACTCAGCCACGGGAATGAAGGAGAAAGGAGTCCGCTGGGCCAGTGGCAGCGAGGCAGATGTTTTGCAGGCGTGGGGCGAGGCCCTTTCCAGAAAGACCCGGAAATCTCTGGTGGGACAGCTTGTGGAAACATGCTCCGCAGCTGCTCAGCTGCAGCAAATGACCTGCGGATCAAGGTTTGTGTCAGTATCAAGAGCTTCACTAGAACAAATATTCATCCAAAAATAAACTTCCCGTTCTTCCTGTTTTTATAACTTGCCTATTTCCTCCGAGTTTGAGGCTGGTCTCCAGTTCCGTGGGTTATTAATCTTCAGAGGATCAAGACCTCTATAGAAGTATTTCCTGTACATGTTTATCTACCCAGCCCTAAATTATTTTCTCCAAATGATAAGATAACTTTTCCATCCTGGTGTGTCAGGCTTTTCCCCTGAGAGATTTCAGTTAGACACCCCAGCAAGAAAGGCTAAACCAGAAAGACCTCTTCTCCCGGAGCCTGGGAAACCCAGGGAGCGGGGGAGTGACCTGCAGTGGGTTTTGATGGGCACTCAGCCCCCTCCTCCCGGGTAAAGGTGGCTTCTTTCTGGCCAGAGACCGAGGGAGATAAAGTGACAGCTGCAAAGGACCCTGTTTGGGGACATTTTAAATGCCCTACTGAATAGCCACAAGGGAATCATGGCTCCAGAAAGGGCGCTGCCTCTCGGAAGAGTTCAACATACCCCTCGGTGGGCCACAATGTGTTCTTACAACGTCTTTCAACTAGAAACAGGGCCCCTACGTCCCTCTTCCTGTCACCAAGGAGGGAATTAGAGTATATGTGGTGGCCATGACTGTGCACAAAGAAAAAGCAAAGAGTCGTGTGGACACGTTCAGGCCAGACAGACACAAGGTAAGCAGGCCAGGGCATTCGACTCATTCATTACCCAGTGGCCCACCTGCCTGCCTGTGGGAGACGGCCTCGGTTCTCCTGCTTTTTGTGTTTACAGCCCAAGCTAGCCTGCTGGCGGGTTATTTGTTCAGTGTGAGCCTGCTGGTGTGACTCTTGCAGAGAGGCCGTGGGGACCGGCTGCGTGGGTGGCAGCTTGTGCCGCAGCGGAAGCTGGAGGGAAGCCAGCTGCCTTTCGCCGAGGCCTTCTGAGGTGGGGCTGGGATGTCAGATTTTGCACAAGGCAGTGTCCCTCCGCCCTTGGCGTCTCAGGTGACTGGATTGGAAATGCCTGCGCCAGACCCTGGCCGGCTGCTCTCAAGACCCACACTGTCCGATTGCTCAGCCTCCAGCCGCCCGCCTGCCGGGACTGTCGTGCCCTTGAAATGAGGCTAGTGTGAGCTGACATGTGCGGTGCGTGTGAAACACACTTCTGATTTTGAGGCCTTGTTACAAAAAAAAAAAAAAAAAAAAGCATAAACTATCCCATTAGTAATTCTTTCATTTTGATGACTTGTTGACATGAAAATATTCTAGATATATTGGATTATGTCAGCTATAGTATTCTAATTAGTGTCGCCTGTTTTTTATTACTTGTTTAATGTGACTCCTAAAAAGTAAGGGCGTGTGTATGGGGCTCATGTCCCACATTTCTATAGGACAGAGCTGCTAGTCTGTACTGTGGGATCAGCCGCCAGTGTGGCTTTGAAGCAAATATGGTCCCAGGGGCAGGGGTTCAGGGGGCCGGAGAGGCTCCTTGCCCAGGTGGCCTGGGTGGAGGGGGGGGATGACCCAGCCTTACCAAGACTGCCTAGGGCAGTGGGTGGGACAGCCTCCTTCTACACAAGAGTTAATGACTTCATAAGCAGCAGCAGGAATTTTAAAAAATCCTTTCAAAAGCGTCCCTCCTGGCTTAATTTTTTCCTTCCTTCCTTCTTTCTTTTCTTTTCTTTTCTTTTCTTTTCTTTCTTTCTTTCTTTCTTTCTTTCTTTCTTTCTTTCTTTCTTTCTTTCTTTCTTTCTTCTCTTTCTTTCTTTCTTTCTTTCTTTCTTTCTTTCTTCTCTTTCTTCTTTCTTTCTTCTCTTTCTTTCTTTCTTTCTTTCTTTCTTTCTTTCTTTCTTTCTTCTCTTTCTTTCTTCCTTTCCTTTCCTTTCCTTTCCTTTCCTTTCCTTTCCTTTCCTTTCCTTTCCTTTCCTTTCCTTTCCTTTCCTTTCCTTTCCTTTCCTTTCCTTTTCTTTCCTTTCCTTTCCTTTCCTTTCCTTTCCTTCTTTCCTTTCTTTCTTTCTTTTTTTCTTTCACCTGCTTTGCACACCAGCCTTCTTCCTGGAACCCTTCCTTTCAAAATTCAGAACTTTCCCTTCTGTCAGCCTGGGACCTGCAGGCTTGGTGGTGTCCAGAGGGCCTTTTCATTTTGTTTTACTTTTCTGTTTAGAGTACTCTTCTACCCCTAGATCAGGCTCCAGTAGCTGCCCAAGAACTACCCAGAGCGGCCTGGAAAGCCGCTATTTCAGACAAGTCCCGTGTCCCCGTGTCCCCCCGCCTTTGGCATGGTTACTCAAGTGTAAATATATCTTGGGCAAACTCGAGGTGGGTGTGAAGCTTAGGAAATTCCTGCTCTGAGACGGACAGAAGTGCGGAACCACATCCACCTCCTGATGTTGGGGTGGAATTTCAGGAAAAAGGGGGAAATTCCACTGGTGCTTGAAAGCCGCAAACAATTCCCTGTTGCAAGGAGGAGTTTCAGAGGTCCAGGAAGAACCTGTTGGACTGTTTAGTTGTCATTTGCCAAAGGATATTACGTGGTGGAATTTCTCTGTTTGGGCACCTGTGCTGGGGGGGGGGGCTGGGGGTGTTCTGTCATCAGTGTCAGAGCAGCCCTGCCCCGAGGCACTTGGTATTTTTGACACATTGTGTCCACACTGCTGTCCCGGGTATACTGAACCTTTGCTGGCATAATCCACCAGAGAACCAGCGTTTATTCCGTGCTTACTCTGTGTCCGGTGCTTTATTAGATACTCCAGAGCAGGTGTCATTGTTTTTCTGTTTGGCAGATGAAGAAATGACAGTTAAAAAAAAAAAAGATGAACTCATAGCTGGAAATCAGTGGGGCACAGAGTGCCACTTGGGGGACGACTCCAGAGCCGGGTGTTTAACAACGGGTGTTCCTGCGCTGCCCAGACCAGTCCATGTGTGCCCTGGTTCGTCCTGCTCAGGCATTTGTTTATTATCGACACGTCTGCTGGTGCAGGCTGGGGCACGACACCAGGGAGGGTTCAGTTCTGTGCCATCGAGCTGAGTGCCTCTGAGCTCTGCGGGAAGAACACCCTCTCACGTGGCCTCTAAAGTGCTCCCTGCTGCTGAACCTTCTCCCCATGTGGCTGTTGTGTCCAGGGTTGTCTCAAACGATGTCCCAGCTGTCACTCCCAGGTGCCCTGTCGCTGCTGTTGATGCAGAAAGCACACGGCCAGGGGTGGCAGGCCAACCTGGTAAGGTGTGGAATAGCAGAGGAGTTAAGGGCTATGGACTCTGGAGCCAGAATGTTCTTTTGGTTCCACCTCTTGGTGGCTTCCTGGGTGGGCTTCTTCGTGCTCTGGACTCTAAAATGGGGATACTCCTATTCCCTGTCTTAGAGAACTGATGTGAGAATGAAAGAGGACCCTGAAAGGTATAATGTACTTGGCATGTCATGTAAGTGTCAGCTGACATTTCATTATGATCATCATGAATGCCATTTAATGCTACCTGATGGATTGGAGTCTTATGCAGATGTACTGGCAGACCTGATCGGGTGGCCGCCGCTTTTTGTTGTTTAAAGGCCAACGTATCAGAACACATCCCTTTGTATCTATGCTCCTTTGTACTTGACCTCACTTCAGGAGGCGCCGTGCTCACTCCGACCTCCTAACCATTTGCTTGAAACATTTTCAGAAGCCTTTTGGGAACTCTTCAGAAGAAAAAGATGGTGACATTAAGTACACCAAATGGAAAGGTAGACTGTAAGTTTGGAAATGGCCCACAGGTGAATGAATAAGTCGAAAATAAGCTTTGGGGATGGATCCACTGTAAGGTAAAACTGAGTGCTTAACTAGAAAGTAAGGGCTGATGTTTGTGTTTTAAATGTAAGGGCGGGCTCATTTATTGTAAGCCTAGCCCCGAGGCAGGCCCAGAAGAAGGGTTCCAGGGAGCTTTTGACTTGCGGCAGCTCCTTGGAAGCTCTAGTAAAGTCTCAGGTCTTAGAGGCAGGGGTCTGGGTGTGAGTGGGCAACATTTACTAAGACGTGAGAGGTTCTGCTTTGGAAGTACAAGAGAGTCTTATTTGCATCTACTGTATTAAGTAACACCTGCAGCCAAGTTGGCCTTGAGTTGGGTGGGTAGCTGCTGGAAGGGCCAAGAGCAGCAGCAGGTTTTATGCATCCAAGGAGTAGAGGCCAGAACCTGGGCTGACCTGCATTCCAGGTCTGTGTGTGCCGAGGGAGGGGCCTCGGGTTGGTGTCCTTCGCCAAGACCGTGGAACTGCGTGTGTAAGAAGCGCGCCCCATTCCATGGACGTTGCTGAGTGGCTGGAATGCGACAGTCAGCTCACTGGGAGCAGAGGGAAAGTGCATGTCCCTGTGGGAAATGTCAGGGGAAAGGTCAAGGGTTTTATATCTTAAGGCTCTTGGTGACTCATAGGCTCATCCAGAAGTGCCGGGCCACCCAGCAACCTTTGGATTGTTTCCTACAGGTGGACTTGGGAGGTGCCACGTCCACTATACCCTAATGTTTATCTTGGAGGACATGGCTGTGGAAAGAGCATGGGGCTTTGGGACTTGATCAAACTCTCATTCTGCTCTCTGTTGCCTGATTGTGGTGTCATAAGTAGGATTGCCTGGGCCTCGCTTCTCTCATCTGTAAGATGAGGACACCATTACACTTCAGGGCTGTTGTGCGGGAAGGTCAGAGGAGTTACAAGGAGGAAAAGCTCAACAGATGTAAAGCCCCCACTCCCCCAAAGCCCTGCGAATGACATCCACATGAACCCCAAAGCCACAGACAGTGGGCGGAGTCCCACAGTTACACATCAGAATAGGCCACCTGCCGCAGGAAAATTCCCCCTGTCCCCTCGGCGAGGTGAGGCTTGTGCTCTGACAGGATGCTTGCCAGCTGCTCTCTGCTTTGAATAAGGCCAGCACTGAGCAGCTAGCACAAATGAAGCTGCCCAAGTCCCTTCAGCCTCTTAAAACAGGAACTTTTTAGTAGTTAACATAGGCCGATGGCAGAGAGATACGTATTGGCAACGAATGCTCGGGCGGGTGAGAGGGAACCAATGAAGAGCTTGGTGTGAACTGCAGTCCTGGTGTTGATAACAGGTTGTCTCCCATCTGCGTTTCAGGCAGGCCCACCTCTGGTTGTACTCTATTTGCGTAGCTCCAGTGTCATCTTTGATTGCACCAGTAATTCTCGGAAGCTTGGCCTGGACCCCAGATTCAGGACCCTGGAAAGACAGATAATTGGACCAAGGGTGGGTACAGATGAGACCAGGGGGCTGCCACTGTCCTCTCACACTTACCCTGGCTTTTTCTGCTCCACTGCATTGGGTTCCTGGAGCACTGATTCTCAACCTTTGCTATGCATTAGAATTCGCTAGGAAACTTTGAAAAATATCCAGAAATTCAGGCTGCACCCCCAAACAATGAATCCGAGCACCAAATCACACACATCTGAGGCCGAGGCGTCACCCTTAGGGGTTGAACTGTTTATTCTGGTCAGTCTGTAATGAGGTCTCAGTGGCACTTGGCTGTTTTCTTACTGTGAAACATTCTAAACTGTACTGAGGTGAAGAGTGTACTGGACCACATATATTCATCACCCAGCAGTCATTCATGTTTTCTACACACACACACACACACACTCTCTCTCTCTCTCTCTCTACTCTCTCTCTTTTTATTGGTGGGGAAGGTGGGCTGGAGATTTTAAATCAAATCCCAAACATCATTTTATCCATAAATATTTCAATATGTACTTCTAAGAGTTAAGGAGTGTAAAAAAAAAACCACACCACAATACCATTATCACACCTAAGAAAATTAATAGTAATTCCTTCATCTCATGTAATACCAAACCCATATTCGGTTTTCTCTAGTTTGTCTCAAATGCTTCGATACATTTGTTTTGTTCCAATTAGGGCCCCAACAAGTATAATTTGTTTTTAGTGGTTTGACTTTAACCACAGGTGATTAAGCCAGTCACCGTGCACACGCACACACAGTGAATGATGCATGTGCTGCTGAAAAGGTGCCCATGGCATTTGACTCGGCTGATGTTTACAGGATGGTCTCTCTCCTTCCTTACCTCCCTTAGCCTCTGGTGGGACCTTGACCCATCCTGGAGGAAATGCTCATTGAGGCCCCACCACAACACTTCTGTGCTGCTCTGCGTCTGCCTGCCCGAAGGCATGTTCCCTTTGGTAAACTTGAACAGAACCATCAGGAGGCTATGGAGAGAATGAGTCAGCTCCGTGGACAGCTCTGAATTGCCTGCTCCTTTGCTGAAAGCAGTGGTTGGAAAGGGCTGGAACAGCCTATTGGGACCCTCCCTGGGCTCTGCAGAGGGGTCCTGCTCTACTGCCTCCGCCTGGGGTTCACCTGGGACTTGGGCTCTGACAGAGGAACCAACCAACAGCAGCTCAGGCCTGCTTCCCTGAGCCCTTGTGGCCTCACCTCCAGCTGGAACTCTGGGTGCAGGTCCAGATAATGGCCAGGGAAGAAGAGGGTTACCTTCTGCCCTCTGAGGTGGCTCCAGACATTACAGTGTCCCTCCTCTGTGAGATAGAATGCGGTCAGAATTTCTTAAAGGGCCAGATGCCAGGATGGTTCCTAGGATGAAAGGGAGGTGAGACTTTTGGAAGGTGAGCAGGAGGAAGATAAGGGTGGTAAATGGACAACCTAAATAATATAACTGTGCCTCACTTCTTCCACATATGCATCGTACAGAATCAAAATCTCCTTTTATTTTTCCATAACCATATTTTTTATTAAGAAGGGCTTTGTCTTGATTTCAGATGGGGTTTGCTTTTCTTCTTTCTCTGTATAATGGGCAGGCAATTACAGAGCAGTAAACACACATCTTAATATATAAAGGCAACTCTGACATATACATAGTTGTTTATTACAGGACTAGAGGCCCGGTGCACGAAATTTGTGCACTCAGGAGGGGCCCCCTCAGCCCGAACTGTACCCTCTCGAAGTCCAGGAGCCCTCGAGAGATGTCAGGGGTGGGGCATGGGCCTAAGCCGGCAGTCAGACATCCTTAGCACTGCTGGGGAGGCAGGAGAGGCTCCCACCATTGCTGCTGCACTCTCCTGCATTGAGCGTCTGCCCTCTGGTGGTCAGTGTGTGTCATAGTGACTGGTCGTTCTGCCATTCAGTCGGTTTGCCATATTAGCCTTTTATTATATAGGATTGTTATCAATAGCAAACAGTTCACAAAAACCTACATGTTCATGAATAAGGGGCTAGTTAAATCATGCTACATCCTTATGGTGGAATATTGTACAGATGTAAAAAGGGGATGGATTAGTCATGTGTTCCAATATGGAAAAATCTCTGAAGGGTAGAAAGCACAGTTCAGAGCACAGGAATAACATACTGAGAAAAGGTGAGAGGAGACTACATACACCTGGAAGGATTCACACACAACTTTCAAAAGGTGGTTACAGTTGGCTTGTTGGTTGGGAGAAGGAACAGGGCAGATGGGATATAGTGGGAGTGTACCTTTTTATATTTTGATTATGAATCATAAATGTGTTACCTATGCAGAACAGTTAACTAAATTAAAAAGAATAAATGCATCTAAACCTACATAGTGCAGATAAATTGGTGATCTACTTTGCTCAGTGTGTTTTATAAGCTCCTGATCACTGCTTGTCTGTACTTAAACACCCCAGAAACTGTTCTGAGATGGACCAGTAAGGCTATGACCAACCCATGGAATGTGTGCCATATTCTTCCCATGATGCCTTGCTCAGCAGCACATTATAAATATTTGGGTCTGTTCTGAAGGTCGTGGTCTTTTCTGCTTCCTCACGCTGAAATATAAACTGAGCTGACCACATCTAAGGTTTAACGAAGGGGACAGGGAAGGCAGACTGCCTCCAGCACAGTTAGCTGCTGTCTTATGTGGAGATGGCACAATGGGAGGAGCTAGGGGGGAGGGGGGGGGCATGGCTTCCCTTCCCATTCTAGTCTTTCTGTGCAGTCTGTTGCTTACCCGTTGGAATTCCATGAGCCACATTGTCTATGTATTTGTATTTATTTCCAGCTTCTACCGAGTGGTAGTAAAATCCCTTTGAGCTGAATTGGTCCCACCCTGGGAGCTTGGAATGTTCTAATGTTAAGACTTGCTCTTCACATTTGGCACATTCTTAGTATCAGGGACAATTCCTCCAGGGCTCACAGGAAACAAACAAATGAAATCTGTGAATAGTTTTCTCCCTCTTGAGTGGAGAAAGAGGGGTAGAGAAAATCTTTGGAGCGATTTGAAACAGGTCTTGGGGGCAGAGTACTTTATTTAACAGTATTCTGAGAGATGAATTTTCACTCAGGATCTATTCGTGGCTCTGCCACAAATATACCTTTTATATTTTACTAGAGGCCTGGTACACAAATTCGTGCACAGATGGGGGCCGGGCTGGGGGGGGGCAAGGAGAGGACATGAGAGGTTGGCCAGCTGGCCCTGCCCCTGATCAGGGTAGGTGGGGGGCAGT
>PVJC01000390.1:116512-129633 GCA_004026665.1 Murina feae
CCCCCCCCGCCTACCCCCCATACATACACTATTCCCTTCTGAGACTTATTTTAATGAAATTTAAAGGCTGTCCTTTGAAATGGACAGCGTGAGTGAAAAGAGTGGGTAAGCCTAAGCCTTCTTTGGTCCCTTTTCTTCCTGGAATGAGTACTACAGTGAGTACTGTTCTAGGGATGGGTACTGATCAGGTTGAGGTTTGATCACGGACTTACAATCTCCCCCATGGGTCTCTTCCTTTCTTGACTAGAGCTGTACACGCAATGAAAATCACATGTGGTTATAATTACCCTTGGCAGTTCTGTTGGAGGCCAGAATAGTCTTTCTCCTCTTCTTCCAGTCCTGGGAAGGCCCATGTTTTCACGATGGAGCACCAAGTGAGGTTGTTGGCTAGGACTTGGAGTCCACATTGACAGATGAAATATGTACTGCATCTTTAAACCCTGGAGTCACATCTAGGGTGGCAGTGGGCCAGGAGAGGCATGTGGCTAGTGGGCCCCAAATATCAGCCAACTGCAGCAGATGTATTCATTGAGAGGAAGAGCCTCCAGCGGGCTCAGACTCTTGCTTCTGTTCTCTTGCTGAGAGGGTGGTGTTGAATTTTCATCTGTAAGACTTCGCGGTAAGGCACTCATCTTAACTCCCACACAGAGCAAGGTTCCCTTTTCGGGGAGGTACTTTGGATTCTCCCTTTCCTCCCCACCATGTCTAAACTTTACTGTGACCACTCTTAGGAGTTCCTGAGACTGGGAGATACTTGAAGCAGGTTGGATGCTCACTAACTGTGCCTTCAGGTGAGCCAGGGCAAGAAGTTGGTACCAAAGTCTTATCTGTAAGCCTTATCTGATAGTTTGCGATCTGTTAACCAGTGAGCCTCAGGCTCACTGGCCCATTTTTTAAATTTCTGATAGAATTAAAATGTGGCAAAGTCAGAAATCATTTTCAGAGAAACATGTGCCTTTGGCTGCCCTTCTGATGATGTATGTAATCTGGCACCTGAGAATGGTAGTGCAGGTAAACATTCCGGACCCCGTCATTTACTTTTCTTGTTCTGGAATCATGTCTGATGGCTTTCAGAGTGCTGGGTCCCGTTCTGGCTCCTACAGCTTTTGGGCAAGAAACGTGACCACTGGCCTTCGTCTCCTCATCTGGCAAGTGTGGTTGGTCTAGAACTAGATATTTCTCAGGTTTGTTTTAGAATTCTAGGCTGCCCTTCTAGGGTTTTTTTAGTTAATATCTAAGGTCCATAATGTACGAAGTCCGTAAATGAATTACTTGCCCTCTGGGGTGCTGAAGTAAATAAAAAAGGGAAGAAACATTTCACTAAGTTCTGCATTTATTACCTTTTGTCTTTATCGGAAATGAAAAAATAGGAAAATAGTACTTCCCAATCATTTTTTAAACATGGCAAAGAATACAGTAAATTAGCAAGCAGGCATCCCATAATTATAGATGTCTGTAATGCTCTTAAATTCTACCACCTAGAGGTCATTTCAGTGAATGTTTTCCTTTGCATGTCCTCAATATTCCACGGTAAACTTATCACTTTTGTAATGAAGAAAAAATACACATTACAAAAGTTTGCTACCACCTTTCTGTCATTTCCTTCCTTCATATAATCTTTATCTCCACTCCCTATTTAAGCCAGTAAATGTTTCTCTATGGTTTGTCTGTTGAATGAATGAAAAAAAAAAATTGGTCTGCCAAAGTTTTACCATTTGCTGGACACTGAACTACAAAAGTAAACTAGAAAAATGAAAGAAAATCTTTCCTTGATAATCTCATGTCCAATGGCAAAGGTGACGTGCAAGTCATAACAGAATGCTGTAGCTGTGTTACTAATGGCTATGAAGGCAGAGAAGAGGGTGTGCCAGACTCTGTTTCCCTGTCACCTGTGTTTGGGATAAGAGTCCTGGGAGATCGTAAGGCGCAGTGCTTATGGTACAACCATAGCTAATGTTCACATTAGCTGATACTGTTGACTAATGTTTGTAAGGAAGAGTCAGTTTTAGCTTTGGAGTGAGCTCTACATCCTTTTAAACTATTGTGTTAGGCCCTGGCTATATAGTCAGTTGGTTAGTGCTGTCCCGATATGCCAGGATTGGGGGTTCAGTCCCTGGTCAGGGTACATATAAGAATCAACCAGTGAATGCATAAATAAGTGGAACAACAAAAAATGGTGTTTCTCTATCTCCCTTCCTCTCGCTCTAAAATCAATTTAAAAAAATTTAAGCTGGTATGTTAGTTTATACTGGCTTTTTAGATCCAGGGTCAGGAACATAGCTTTGTCCCCAGTCCCTTGGTCTTGTTGTTGTTAATCCTCACTTGAGGATATTTCCCCATTGATTCTTAGAGTAGAAGGAAGGGGGAGAGACAGAGAAATAGCCATGCAAGAGAAACACATTGATTGATTGCTTCCTGGGGCAGGGGATTAAGCCTGCAACCAAGGTATGTGCCCTTGACCAGAATGGAACCCAGGAACCTTCAGTCTGAGGGCTGATGCTCTATCCACTGAGCCAAATCAGCTCGGGTCCCAGTCCTTTGGTCTTGAGTAAACCAGCATTGCCCAGCTTTCTTTTTATTTGCCTGTCTACTTGTATTGTTAAGCAGCTTTCTCATTTAGCTGTTACCAATTCGTTCCTTGTAGAGTTTTGGCATTCAGGTACTGAAATAGTTTCAGCCCTACGTTTTCTAGACAAAAAAAATTGAGGCACCAAGAAGATAAGTGATTCTGCTCAAGGTCATATAACTAGTGGTAAAGCTAGGCCCAAGCTCTTGCCTCCCAACAAAATGAGTTCGTGGGGCGTATAACTTCAGTAATGTGTGCTATTTACATAGGTGCGTGATTAAAGAGTATTGTTGAGAGTTCTCAGGTGAGCTTTCTATGTCCACAGCTAAATATCTGTATAGCCATCTGACAAACAGGTAGCTTCCACGTGGGCCTTTTGCTTAGCTAGAAAGCTCCATTGTCTTGGATACAGTTTTTGAGAACAGCATCAAGGTGAGTGGCAGATTTCTTTTCTGAAGTCTGTTCCTGGAATTACACAGCCTTTGAGCAACTGGCCTAAAGTTAGGGGAACAGCAGCCTGGGCTGAGCTAGGCTGATGGCAGATTGGGATATGCGGTCAGTGATAATCATGGGACAAGTGTATTGAGGAACAAACCATCTAATCTTGAGCAGATTTCAAACACAGACCTTGCTGCTCTGCCTGGCAGATATTAAGTACACTAAGTGGCCACCCCTTAGGCACTCCCTATATTCCCTCTCTAGATCTTGAGGCAACCTCGTCCCTTGAACTTAAAATTTACCCCTAGGCTCAGGCATGGTTTCTCTTGGCAGCCCAGGTCTCTGAGGTCAAGCCCTGTTGCCCTGTTGACTCCAGGCTTGAAGAGTACAATGGTTTTCTAGTGGACACCCAGCCTCCAATGCAGCTGTATAGGCAAACCTTGGAGATATTGCAGGTTCCATTCCAGAACCAGTTGTGATATTTTTGCTGGTGGAGGGTGTTGCCTTTGATTTCTTTACAACAAAACAAAATCTGCAGGACCTGTGAAGCACAGTGAAGCAAAGTGCAATACGAGACATGCCTATGCCCAGAACTCTGAATGCTCTCACTTTTCCTTTCTATCAAGCCCCCGGCTCCTTCCATCATTTCCCAGAGTGACTTTCCCATATTCCTGATATATTTTGGATTCCTTCCTTTTTATCAGTCCTGGCCTGTTTGCATAACATCCTGAGCTCCAGAGACTCAGACTCTCTTAGAGTAAAGCAACCTGGTAGTTCAAGCCCCATTTTTCCTCCACACACATCAGGAACAAAATTGTAGGTGCATTGATATAGCCATACAGAACACCCCACACCTTGTGGTTACTCAGTGAATGTGAGAGTTCCCTTTCCCTTTCTCTAGAGAAACCTGGTTGAATCGACAAGCCTCACTCTGAAAGGTCTTCTTCCCATCATAGGGTCTCTGTTCTTTTTTAAAAATCTGCTTAGCATAATAAGCCCATATGCATTTCGTTAGTGGCATTCTTCTGACTCTGGCCAAGCTGAACATCCTCAAATTAATCATGAGCTTTGGAGGGAGCCTTATCTTACCCCTGTGCCAGCCATTAACACATTAGGGCTGAAAACTAACTTGGCTTTGCGTGAGATTTTCATATCTTCTCTGAAATCCTGCTTTCCTGCGTTACAATAGACATCATCAGCCTCCCTCCTCTTCCTTGACCAGCTCCAGCCTCATCATCCACTTTATTATTTACCATGTGCAATTTTCTGTTGGATTGACTTCACAAAAATATTGATATTTGCCAGTAAGGCAACAAGTGGCCGCCAGAAAGACACTGTGTGTCTAAGTACACCCCAGATTTAATCTCTGTCCGAACAGCTGGCTTCGAGTTTTTTGTAAGAGAACTAGCTGAAATAATTAGAATGGTTTCTTTTGTTCAAATTTCCTCTCCCAGAGAAAAGTCCCAGGAGTCCCTTCACCTGCATTATCCATTAACACTGTGGGTTCATTTTCCCCAAATAAACAAGTTTTCCTGCCAGAGAATAGGCAGGATGATTGGATGCAGGGCTGCATCTTGGGACCTGCATTTGGGGCGTGTTGTTCATTTTTCTGGATTGGCCCCCGGTCTTCTTAACTGGGCTCTTGTTGGCAGAGGCGGTGTTGTAGCAACCCTCATTTGTGAAGGCCCCTAGTGCTGTATTAATCCTGCCGTGGCTGTCCAGCCCTCCTGAAAGCATCCTTCATTTCTGTTTGCTCAGTTTCCTGAATGCCTCTTCCAGATCATTTTTCACCTCTTGCTTCAAGCTCTAGGGACACAAGTGGTTTCAACATAATGCACAGATGTGACTTGGGGGGAGGGGAGGCAGGCTGTGGACTCGCACACATCAGCTGGGGTCACTGGACTCTGCAGTAGGGAAGGTGGAAAGACCAGCAGGCAACCTCAGGCTCTGTAGATTTCTCCACGAACCATGAGACAGGACGCTGCGTTTTGTGTTGTAAGGGAAGCACGAGCTATATAGCTCCTGTGGACCAGATCACCACAGATAACACTTGTGTATCTGATTCTGAATTGAGGCATTAAGCAGAATAAGGGACCAAAGACCAAAACTTCCGGAGGGAAAAGAACTGGTTCTTTATCCCTCAAATGTTGCTCACTAGCAGTCTACAGACTTTTTTCTGTAAAGGTCTAGATAATAAATATTTTCAGCTTTGGGGACCATATTGTTTCTGTCACAACTGCTCAACTCTGTCTTTGTAGCACTAAAGCAGCCATAGACGAAATGTAAACAGATGAGTGTGGTGGCTGGCCATGATTTACCCACCCTGACAGTCTAAATTCATAAAACTTACTACATCCTTATCATAGTCTGCATAAATGAATGAGTGCTTTGTATGTGGCCAGGCTCTTACCAAGTACTTGTAAATGATCACATTGATCTCATACAGAACAATTATATGAAATCATTAATAGCATTGTACCCATTTTACAGATAAAGAAACAGGCTCAGATAAGTTTAAACAATGTAAGTAGGGCCAGGCTGGATTTTGGACCAAGATAGCTTAACTCATTCTCTTTCCCTTTATACAGTCAGTACAGTCGATCGTACTAACATCATTGATACCCTCATTTGCTTTTATATCTTCACATTAGCTGGTATTTGGACTTTAACCCCTCAAAAAACATATAGATAATTGCTAACAAACAAACAAAATACCCAAAAACATGCCAAGAATTTTAAAAATAAGGGTCCATTAGTAAGTTGATAGACGTTGGAAGCCATGTTCTACTGTGTTTTCCAGGCTTGTTGTGCTTCTTAGCATCCCAGGATCTGTGCTAGGAGACTGGCCTGGGGAGCTTGGAGGCCAAAGATAGGCAGACTGGACTGGTTTCCAAGTGCCAAGACCCAGTGCTCTGAAAACGGCTGGGCCTGAAGTAACCTACTGCTTCGAGGTGTGGCCTCGCCAAGACCAGGTGCCTCTTACAGAAACACCAACACCAGCATGAGCTGTCCACTCCCTTGTACACACAGGTGCAGCTCCTTGGCTGCCATTGATGGGGACTTAGGGGAGACAGGTAATCACATAAGACAAGTTGTTTGCTGACTACCGGTGCAAGTCAACCAGATAGCAATGTCTATTACAGATAGTAGGAGCCATGTTTAGATGCTTTTTGTGCTGATAGTAAAGTGTATTCTGAAGAAAACTTAGAGCAAAAGGTCAGAAAAAAGATATCCCATATTTCATCACCTACAACATTTCCCAAAGTGCTGTATTTAACAGTAATGGAAGTGGAGGTTCCTGTGGTCAAATAAGTTTATGAAATATTAGGCTAAACAGACTTAAACAGTGTTTTCAAGGATATAGTATGTTGTTTTCCTGAAATGTTTATTTGGGTTTTTGGGGTTTTTTTGGAGCCTCTTATAACATTGTTTGTAAGGAACATCCTTTGAGACACCCTAACCCAGAGGCATTTCTCAATGTTACATGTTTGTACATTTCCTTATGGTCAATACATTTTTAAATGGGTGAGGGTGGCAGCCCTCTCTCTCTCGCTCTCCCTCTCGCAGCAGAAGTTATGTATTTGTGTTTAACTTTGTTTTAAAATATGTCATACTCCAGTGTCTTCATTCTGCTCACTGTGGTACTGCAGAGAAGTTATTCTTCATCACTGCTCAGCAGAATCATCATATATACTTAATGCTTAATCGTCACTTACGTTAATTCATTTTACTTTTTCCAGTTTCCTTGCATTATTATAGTGTCTCTGTTACTGGTTTTTAAGAGCTTGTTTATGACTAAAGATGTTAACCATTTCTCGTGTGTTGCAAATGAAATACCATGTTTTTTGTTATTATTTTACTCTGGTGTTTTATTTTTTGGTTATATCAAACTTGTGTATTAAATATCATGTTCTGTTTTTATAAAATGTTATAGAAAAGTTGCAAGAATAGTACAAAGCTCTCTTCTATACCCATTTCACCGTTTATTAACATTTTACTACATTGCTTTATCCTTATTCTGTGTGTGCATATATTATTGTTGCTATTACTTAAAAAAATATATAATATATAATATATATATTTCAGAGAGGAAGAGGGAGAGAAACATCAATGATGAGAGAGAATCATTCTTTGGCTGCCTCCTGCATGCCCCCTAATAGGGATCGAGTCCCTAATCTGGGCATGTGCTTCTATCCATGACCTCCTGGTTCCTAGGTTGACAATCAACCAGTGAGGCACACTGCCCGGGCTGTTGCTATGACTTTGGTATTTTTAATTAGTAAAATCTGAATTTAAAAATATTTTAATGAATTGTAGATTTATTTCTTTAAAAGACTTAGAAACTCAAAATAGGCTAGAGGTTTATTAACTCCCCTAATTCTACCTGTTGCATTAGGTAAACCATACTTCACACGTGTGTGAAAGGTTATTGTTAAATTGCCAGGGAACATTTCGATAAGCCTGTAGCTTGTAATCGAAGAACTTGAACCAAGGAAAGCTTCACCGCACCCACACACAGTCCTGGTAAGGTGGTATTTGTGAGGTTGTCATTGGTGTTCTGTAGAGACAATCACAACCATTTGCAGCCCATTTGCAGTCCTTTGGGGCAGTGTCCTTTGAGAACTGGGCTTGGCTGGGGTGGGAGCCTTGGCCTGACATCCTCCTAAGCCAGCAGTTCTCAACCTGTGGGTCATGACCCCTTTGGGGGCCGAATGACCCTTTCACAGGGGTCACCTAAATACATCCTGCATATCAGATGTTTACATTAGGATTCATAACAGCAGCAAAATTACAGTCATGATAAGGTGACCAGATTTTAACATTGGTAAAGTGGGATACCATTGACCGCTTGGCCGCCGAAAACCGTATATTCCCTTCCCGTTCTCCCTCTGTTCCATAACTTGTCGTGCATTCTTTCCAAAAATCGGGGCTTTTTTAAAACGCTGCGGGACGTGGGACAAATTGTTAAAAATCAGGACTGCCCTGCCAAAAGCGGGACGTCTGGTCACCTAAAGTTGTGAAGTAGCCACGAAAATAATTTTATGGTTGGGGGTTACCACAACATTAGGAACTGTATTAGAGGGTCGCGGCATTAGGAAGGTTGAGAACCACTGCCTAAGCTGTAGTGGGACCTCTGTATTTCAAGTGTCCCGTGCTGACCTGTCGTGCTTTCAGGACATAACAACAGCACAGGGGTTTTTTGTAATGACATCCAGTTTCAACAGTAGTTTCGTTGAGCATTCCTTGGAGCTTCCATATCTGGGGTTTTTCCGGCCATGAAATCAAAGCTCTCTTTCTCCTTCAGGTGGTTGAAGTCACCCAATTTGAGTCGGGCAAATACTGTGTCACATTACAACGCCATTTGTTGGTTTAAGGGGCCTGTGGAGGTGACATAATCTCTCAGGAGCGTTTGCAGAACCATATAAGGAAGCTGGAAATAGTCACCTCTCTCACTGTGTCAACATTGAGCTCACAGAGGAGACCTGGACGGGTGTCCTCAGAGCAAGCTCAAGGAACAACCAGACAGTCTTGAGGGGAGAGGGCACCGAGCATTTGTGTTTGGGGTGGGGGTAGGGTGGACGCAGCCCTCACAGTGCCCTTAGGACGTGCGTCATACCTTCAGGCTGGACCCGCTCTCTCACCCACAGAGCCGCTGGACCACACCGTGGAAGGGGGGCCGCACGCTCCCACGTGTGGCAGATTCATACTTAGCTTGTAAGTGCCTTGTTGGGGCACAGATTTAGGCTATAAGGACGGAACATGAAAAAACACACAAACATTTGATTAAAATTTTCAGAGATACTCAAAAGAAGAGAGAATAATAAGCTTATAGACTCACCTCACAGATGCAGCAATTACCAAGATTTTGCCACATTTTCTTACCTCCCACCCTGCCCTTTTTTGGTTAAAATATTTCATGACAAACCCCAGAGAGCTTATCATTTTACCCCTAACCTGCTTTCTCTGAAAGGCAGGCATTTTCTAAACAGAATGCCACTATCCCACCTAAGAAAATATACCCAGGGAGCAAAATGTTGGTGCGTAGTTTTCACACAGCACCTGCGACTGGGTGACCTTACAGCGTGAGAACCGGCGAGGGCCTCACTGATGGCTTAAAGGAGGGAGCAGGGCCCTTCTCTCGGCTTGGAACAACGTTATTTGGATTGGGGGCGGGAGCAGGTGAACCATTTTGCACTTGTGATGCTACAGACTCTAATCTCGGGTATTGAGCTATGCCGTTTGTTTCCTGGGCACTTCATAGAATCATCAATGACTGATAATTGTAACTTGCAGGAATTTTTTTAAACAATATTTTAATTGGAAGAAGCATCTGTCAGCTGTCAGGCTTCCAGCTTCCACTTTTGAGAAGCAGGATGTTGAATGTGAGTAATGACACAACAGGCCTATAAAATGCGGACTAACCCTCGGATGACTCATCCAGTACATTGCAGCATATTTGTCAAGGAGACTGAATCATATATGGGGGAAACCACGGCTCAGGCAGCCAGCTGGTTCTCAGGTCCGCAAGGGACGGTCCATTTTTATCGGATGCTTTATAGTAGCAATAATGCTAATACCCAGCACATGGGCTCTACCATGTAGAGGAAATGGCACCGCCCGGCAGGTAGGTGCTTGCTGTTTGCATGCGCTTTCTTTTCTCCTTCTCTTCTGCCTAACCTTTCCAGTGTGTGCTTTCTACCGTTTTTTTTAAGGGAGGGAGAAAATTATTCAATTTGTAAAGAAGCGAAGCGTGTGTGTGTGTGTTCGTGTGTGGTGTGCCCACGTGCAAGGACACATAGATAACCATGGTCTTTTGTTGGACAAAGAGTTCTTGTCACTCATCTCCTTTTTGGAAAACAGATTTCTCCTTTAGGTATTCAGCTAGAGGTGGTCTTAACCCATCCCCTTTGTCAAGCCCTTGGATTAAAAGATGCTGCCTAGGAGACAGCTTGCAGAGGTGGTATACCTTTTGGGCGGCTAGCTTAAAACTTAAAAAAGAAATAAGCAGAGGTGTGAGCTAAAGGATGGGGTCGAATGGTAACTATTGTATTTAGGGTGTTGGATTTTTTTCAATATTGTGCTCTTTCCTATCCTTCAAGATGCATGACTTAATGCGAGAAAGCTTTATTCCCTTCCTGAGTGACTATGTCTGTTTTTACAAATTATAATTTGTTCATGCTAAATTCATGCCTTAACTTTTCTTGGTGGGAGTAGGGGGGCTGGATGTCAACCTTAAATTATAGCTTACACGTGATCTGAAGGGTGGCTCTGCATAATTGGGAGGCTGTGTCGCCTGTCTGACCCCCCCCCCTTCACTCACTAAATTTAAACAATGCCTGGCGAGTTAAGGCGCATATCTTGTTTATTTGAGTGCATTAAACATTCCTCTGTGTGTTGACAATCCATTCAGTGTCTCCTTGTATTTTTAAAAAAAGACTTTCTGCATCCTGTGCATCCTCCTTGTTAGGGACAGAAGCGGTACTATTTCTGCTTTTCTGGTCTGTCTGTCCGGAATGTCTGGGAGAGGACAACTACCCACAATTTTACCTAAGATTTAGCACTTTTGGAGCAGCTCCATATATGATGATAAATTCTGTTATCACCCGGACAGCATTAAACATACGGGACTAACCAAGCTGGAAAGATAGGCAGTGTTTGTTTCTCTTCCCTTTTCTTGTAAAGCCCGTAATACTGTCTTGTTTTCCTTGAGGCATCTGTATTTTAAACTGTCAGTGGTAAATGTATTAAACTTACTTCTTTAAATACACTTAGAATTCAGATAATCTGGAAAGTCAGCGGGAAGGGGTTTGTTTGGTTCGTTTCTATTTGTTTTGTAGATTAGAGGGTATACTTTTTTTTAGAACGGCCAACTTGTTTTCGGAGGCGGGACTATCTCCAAATTTCATTAATTTTGCATTCTATAAATGAAAGCCACCTGTTATGCTGTACCATGCTAATTATGGTAGAGGACAATAATGAGGAAGGACAGTATTTGAAATATGTGGGGGTTTTGTTAAGAATTTTCCTGCCCACATCTGTAGTGCTTATTTTTACATGCGTGTGTATACATGCATAGTGCCTATTTAATAATGGCATTTGGTGATATTAAAAAATACTTCGGATTCAAAGTGAGAGTCCTTGTTATTCTCATTAACATTTTTGTACGCTGTAAACGACAGGCTACTGAAAAAAGTGTCATCTTAAACTGAAGCCTGAATTTTGTGACTTTAGAGTAAATGGGGTTCTCTCTGGAAGCCGCACTCTGAATGCCACACTCAGCTCAGGGTTCACTTTGTCAAAAGTCATCTGAGCCCGACTGGTGTGGCACCGTGGTTGAGTGTCAACCTATGAACCAGGAGGCTGAGGTTTGATTCCCAGTCAGGGCACATGTCCGGGTTGTGGGCTTGATCCCCATTGGGAGGTGTGCGGGAAGCAGCTGATCAAGTGCTTCTCTCTCATCATTGATATTTCTGTCTCCTTCCCTACCTTCTCTCTGAAAGCAATAAAAATATGTATATTTTTAAAAAATGTTATCAGAAAAATAATGTGACTTAATATGGACTAAAGGCAGAATAGCTAATTTGCTCCGATTATTCTGACATCTTCAGTTCCATTATATCTTTTTTTTTTTTTCTTGAACCTATAGAAAGTGATTACAGGTAGATATATGAAAACAAGTCTTTTATTTTTTATTTTTTAAAATATATTTTTATTGATCAATTCCTTCCTGCCCTCCCCACACTGGAGATCAAGCTCAAAATCTGAGCATGTACCCTGACCAGGAATCAAACCATGACCTCCTGGTTCATAGGCTGATGCTCAGCCACTGAGCCACGCCAGCCGGGCAGCTTCACGCTCTTCTTGTCTGCATGGTTTCTGGCACGAAGTCCACTGTAATCCTCCTCCTGAATTCCTCTATAAGTAAGGTGGTTTTCCCCCTCCTTGAAAATCTTTTTCAAGATTTTCTCTGTCTTTGGTTTTTTGATGTTTGAATAGCATAGGCATAGATACCAATGAAAACATGCCTTTTAAAGGTCTTGGTTTATTGGCATTTTCTGTGAAAATGTGTTGCTTTCCTGTGACTTTGTGTAGGTGAGACTAACTCGGGTCCTGTCCAGGTTATTTCAGGGCAACATGGGTTTTGTTCAGCTTTGGTTACATTACACACCCAGGGCATAAGATCCCTGAGATGCATCCATGATAATCACCCCTATGGTTGGGGCCGCCACTCCTCGGGGGGCCCCTTTGCTGTTAAGCACCATGAGCCATCCCTTCCAGAGGGACCGCATGGTTTTTAGATTCCCCCTTTCCCTTTTGAGGGCACAGGAATACAGAGCCAGAGCCAGCACCAAGGGTCTCAGATCATTCAACTTGGAAGCAGTCAGTAGATACTGAGTGAGGCACTGGCCATGTTTCAGAGCTATGTGCTGGGTAGCGTTAAATTAAGAAAAGCTTACGATCCAGGCCTGGCCCTGTCCTTGTTTCAATTCCCCTTTCAGTGGGAATTTATTGTTATGGGAGATAGATTACTCCTGAGTTTTCTTTTATTCATAGATTTACTGGAGTCTATAATCTGGAGCCACTGATTACTCTGTATAGAAGCGACTCTCAGCTACTCCCTTTTGGTTCTTCAACATCTAACTCTTCTTGGATGGATATCAAGAAAGAACTGTCCTACTCAGAAATTCATTTGATAGTTTTGGTGGCCATGTTTTTCTGAGCTACCTTGCACAAAGGTTTTTGTTTTTTTTTGTTTTGTTTCATTTTCTCTCTTCCTTGAGAGGAGAGGCAGTCAGAGAGAGTGTTTGAATCCTCAAAGCTTAGAGTCCAGAATATTTTAGTGAAACAGATTAATAAACATCAAGGATAGTTTTCCCAGTCTTTGAGATTTGAAGACCCCTCCTCTCTTAGCATATCCAAAAAGTATATTCTAATGACTAAGAGCCGTATGAATTCAGTAACCATTTAATAAAAACAGATTTATTTAAAATCACCATAGGTTATCTGTCGACATTTTAAAATACTTGTGTTTAGAGAGATCTGCTTAGTGAGCCCACCATCCGTTGCTGCCGTGCGGGCGGATGATTTATGGGTGCTTGGTGAGCTCCTCCAAGGG
>PVJC01000391.1:0-129504 GCA_004026665.1 Murina feae
GAAGATGGGCAGTAGGCAAGCTTGGGAGGCAGGCCACACCCAGCCCTGGCCACAGCTCAAAAAAGAGAACAACATGCAGGGGAGGGCAAGAGTCTGAGAGATCAACATAGAGGGGGTGCCTGCTCCAAGCCTCCACAGTGTGCCTGGGGGCAGGCCCCCAGCAGGTAGACACACACAGGAGGACTGCTCCGAGCCTCAGGTGCAGCTGGGGGCAGGTCCCCAGGGGCGACACACACACATACACACACAGACACACAGAAGGAGCCTGGCAGACTGGGGCCATCATAGGACATCCACTGAGGGGTCCCAGACTGTGAGAGGGGGCAGGCCGGGCTGAGGGTCTCCCTCCACCCCGAGTGCACAAATTTTTGTGCACCGGGCCCCTAGTTTCTAAATAAATAAAGAATATAAAAAGACAGTGTAAAGCCTCCCTATCATCCTTGTTCCCCACCTACCTAGTTCCTCCCACCAACACAGACAACCACTGCTCCTCCCTTCTTATGCTCCATTGCAGATATAAATGCAAGCATCTTGTCCTGGTTACTGAGCCCAGCTGGATCAGCCTCTGCTGCTTCTCCACTCCCACCTTGTTGCATGCTTCTCCGCCCTCCCTATGCTCTACTCCCCTGATCTTCTTTGGTTTCATGAATCAACTGAATTTCTTTCTGCACCAGTTACTTATCCACATTATTTTTGGAGGGGGAGGGGAGGTATTTTTTTGTTTTGTTTTCCCATTGACCCTTCCACTCCACCTGCAATCCTCCCATATGTTCACCATTCTACTGTGTCTATATATACATGTATATTTCCAGGTTAATGACTCCCCACCCACCCCACCCCTTCTCTCTGAAATTCATCAGTCTGTTTCATATTTCTATGACTCTGGGTCTCTTTTATTCTTCCATTTATTTTGTTCGTTAGAATCCACATATGAGTGAGATCAGGTGGTACGTATCTTTCTCTGACTGGCCTATTTTGCTTAGCATAATACTTTCCAGGTCCATCAATGCTAATGCAAATGGTAAGAGTTCTTTCTTTTTTACAGCTCCATAATATTCTGTTGGGTAAATGTACCACAGCTTTTTTATACACTCATCTGCTGATGGGTACTTGGGCTGTTTCCAAATCTTAGCTCTTGTAAATTGCACTGCTAAGAACATAGCGGTTAATGAAACAGAGGCCACTCCATGGGAGAACATATTTGCCAATGATACATCTGGTAAGGGATTAATTTCCAAAATACATAAGGAACTCCTACAACTTAACAAAAGGAAGACAAAAAATCCAATTAAAAAATGGGCAAAGGACCTAAATAGATACTTCTACAAAGTGGACATACAGAAGGCCAAGAGACATGAAAGCATGCTCAAAGTCACTAATATCCAAGAGATGCAAATTAAATCAACAATGAAGTATTACCTCACACCATTCAGAATGACTGCCATCAACAAATCAACAAACAACAAGTGCTGGCAAGGATGCGGAGGAAAAGGAAGCCTAGTGCACTGCTGGTGGGAATGAAGACTGGGGCAGCCACTGTGGAGAACAGGATGGAGTTTCCTCAATAAATTAAAAATGAACTGACATTTGTCCCAGTGATCCCACTTCTAGGAATATATCCTAAGAAACCAGAAACGCCAATCAGAAAGGATATGTATGCACTGTTACACACATACTTTACGTTAACTAGACCACACCTACCCTTTCTTTCACATTTTTCCTGTCTCTCTTCCATATTTTCCACATCTCTCTTCAAATGCCCTGTCTTGGCAAAGTAGACTCTCCTCTGTTGCTTATTTAGCAAGTTGATCGCAAGTTGTAATTATGTGTCAACTTATGTACTCATCCTTGACCATCTCTTAAACCAGATGAGAAACTCCCGGAGAGCATGCACTGCATCAGTTTGTTTATCCTTCTGCTGCTGTTACACATAGTCAATAGAAGATGGGCTCAAACTTAAGGCTTAATGCATATTAAGTAAAGTGAATTAATTAATACTTTCTTCCTATGTAAACATTGAGACTTTAATTAGAAATTTGCTGAATATGTATATGTACAGTTGCAGTAAAGCAGATTATACAAATTGACCTATAAAAGGAATTCTTTCACCCTCCAAAAAAGTGAGGAGAAGGGTTCTTATGAAAATTATGTTAAGGAATGTCATGTTTTGTGCACAAAGTGCACTCTAGGCATAACAATATTCTACCTATTCTTCAAACATAAAGGGCAAATAATAATTACACATTTCCATACGACATCTTTCAACAATGTGTTTCTTAATCTGAAGCCACCACATATGTATTGTAACTAAAGTCCTTTGGACTTGGTTGCTTTAGAATTTTCTTAAACTCCTGCACATTTTTAATCTAAATAAAGATACTAAGTCAATAAAGTTTTAGGAAAAAACACTTTTACGTGTGAGTGAAGTGTTTATTTCTCCTTTCCTTTTATAGGGGGAGGTGTCTGATGCTTTGTCCTAAATGAGCTTGTTATGATCAACTTTTTGAATTCCCACCCCATAAAAGACACGTCTTCCTTCTCATCCTGAGCACGGCTGTACATCGAAGGACACTCCAGACATTTCCCTTTCAGATCTCAAAAGGAAGTATTAATCAAACAAAAGATGGGAAATTATGACATTCAGCCACTAAGGTTTAACTCAAGTAGCCAAGTTTTAGTTGATCACAGGGTACAGGTGACTATCCATCAAATAAACCATCATAACACACATTAAAATGTCTGGGTTAATCAGGACAGAAGCCAAGAACAATATTTTTGCTGATGCACAATAAAGACTACCAAAGGAATTCCCCTAAAACTGTATTCTATAAACATGCAACACCTAAAAAATAATAATAATATGAAAGGAACTCTGCCTAATAGCATCTTGAACAAGGCCACAACACATTCTTTTGATGAAATACTAGATGGCTTAGATGACATATGCAAGTTTAAATTGCAAAAATCTTAAAGTAACCTTGAAATGCAGTAAAATACAGGATATCCCTCAAAAATGTATGCACACATTGAAAATTATAAAGGCAGTGTTTACTAAAATGCACTTCATTTTTCAAAATGTAATAGAATAAGCTGTTAAAGTGTGTATACATTTTTTGGGGGGAGACCCTATATATATGCAGGTATATTTTAACCCTTTCAAAAGTACCACAGAATTTGACAAAACATCCAAAATACACTAAATAAAGTTGCAGCATAAAATACTGATATCATATTCTCGTTTCTTTTCCAACCCCATCTTCCAAAAATTAACTTCATCTGGAAATCAGTGACAATTACTTAGATAGAGGAACAGAAATCTGTAGGATATCAACTGAAAAAGAAATATATTTTTTTTTCCTATTAGGAATCTTGTGTTTTTTTATGACAAGTATGAAAATGAGTCTTGTTCCCATAGCTGCCTCAAATCTTGTTCGAGGCATATATAGCCACTGATATTAGAATGTGGGGTAGCTACATTGAATTTTTGTTAAAGCATCATGATGTAAAAAGGCAGCAACCTGAGAGTCAGAACTTGAGTTTTGCCTCCCATTGTGCTAGCACATGACTTCACTGAGGCCATGTCATTTAGTCACCTTGAGCCTCAGTTCCCTCTCCTATAAAGTTAGGGTGTGAGCTTGATGATGTCTGCAGTCCCACTATACTATACTAGAGGCCCAATGCATGAAGATTCATGCAAGAATGGGCCTTCCTTCCCTTGGCTGCTGGCACCACCTTTGCTCAGGCCCGGAGCTGCCCTTCTGCCTTTGCTCAGGCCAGGAATCACCTTTCTGCCTTCCCACGCTGCCCAGAGACCCTGAGTGGCTGGGGTGGGGCTGAATGCCTGCATCATCACCATGGTGATGACACAAGCATCGGCCCTGTCCCCAGCCGCTAGATGACTGTGTATGCAAATTAACTTGCCATCTTTGTTGGGTTACTTTGCATACTCACTCCTGATTGGCTGGTGGGCATTGCAAAGGTATGGCCAATTTGCATCTTTCTCTTTTATTAGTGTAGATGGTTCTATGGAGAGCTGTACACAAGCCATATGGTCACCCTAAGGCAAACTAAACACCCCAGAATACTGTGCATCAGGGTCAGGAGAAGAGGCTATTCCAGACAAGGGGCTGCTGATGGCTCTAAACCCCTTTCCCTTTTTACATTCATTGAAAAACTAACAATACCTCTAGTATTCTGTAACTTTCTATAGATACTAGATATAACCAAAACATTCACAAGATTCACTTAGGAAATTCTGCAATTAATTTCTCAATAACATCATATCTTTATGAGGTTAAAGACATTTTACTTCTGTTAGAAAAAATATCTGTAGTGTTTTACACATGTCATATATTGACATATATTCAACATTCATTCCATAAATATTGGCCAAGCACCGATGATATGCTAGCCAATATGTATACAAAGTAAAAGCACCTAGGCCCTACCCTCAAGTCACTCATATTAGCTGGTCATATAAAATTTCTGACAATCAACCCTTCAGGACTCTCAAAATTAAGATACAATTTCATGTATTTCAATATAATTGTTTTATAGTAAATTGTGTCATCACACAGATTAATCCCTAAAATTACCATCAGCATTTTGGAAAGTCCCATAAATTCTGGAAGACCATTATGATCACATAGTGATTACCTGGAGAATTTCTTAACAGGGATTTTTGTTATTTACTTGTGTGTATGTGTGTGTTTTGGGGGAGTGGCACCAATTCTCATTGTATTTGGAAATACGCATTAATAATTTATTCACTGCTTATGAATTTGTTCTACTGCCTTTTCCATAACCAGTTATTAATTGACTGATCTACAATCGCTTCAGCATTAGTTACTTATAATGTATGCATGCACATACATGTGTGCACATGAGATACTTGTTCCCTTTTCTAATCTGAAGGCACTCTTTATTTTCACAGAACAGACATACCTATATCTTTTTCATCAAAGCTTGTTTCCCTAACAGGATTTTATACCACTTGGGAGAAGGATGGGAGCCTATGGTTCTTTATATGACCCACAGTCTCTATCCCCGGGTGGGTCCTTGCATGCAGGAGATACAACATATAGTAATAACCAAAAATGAATAATAAGGTTTGCATGCTGGTGTGGCTCAGTGGTTGAGCATCAATACATGACCCAAGAGGTGTCAGGGCACATGCCTAGGATGTGGGCTCAGTCCCCAGTAGGGAACATGCAGGAGGCAGTCAATTGATGTTTCTCTTTCATCATTGATGTTTTTATCTTTCTATTCCTCTCCCTTCCTCTCTAAAAATAAAATGATAATAAAAATAAAAAAACAGGCATGGAAAACCAGATATTACAATTCTTGCCAACCATACTACTATTTGTGACATGCTGTAGCAGTGACAGTCACACTACATTCTTAAGTCCTTCTTTACAATGACTAAAGATATGATCACAGTACCACAATATTTAAGTTCTTGATATATCTATCACCTTTGAGAGCTTTGTGCATTGCATCTTGCTATGCCAATTAGTACAAGTAAATTTCCAGCTTTGCCTAAGAAAGGAAAATATTTGTCAGGAAAATGAATAATAAGGTTTGTATTGTGATACAATAAGGGAAAAGCTTGGTAAGTTTGTACAAACACCTCAGAGAGTTCAAAATATCCAATCACAGTTAGACTTTCTTTAAATGAAGCTTTCTCTCAAACAAATAGCTGAAAATATTCCAATTTTGAATAGCTGTCTTAAAATTAGAATATTATACCTATCTAAGCAAAATCGAAACGCTTCCCCAAATGATTAGCATGCAGTGCACATATCACTCGCTTCATAGTGCAAGTAATGTCAAATGGCCCTGGAGACAATGCCATGCTTTCCTGTACAGTGCAAACATATTTCTTCTTGAGACACAGTTTACATAATACAGGAAACGACTTCATCTGGTTCCTGGTCTTTTTGATCAAGTCAAAAGCCTTAAAGGAAAAAAATGTTTCTTTTACATTTTACTTCTTTTTTTTTTTTTTTTGTACTTTTGTTTTTCACAATTTATATTTCCCTAAATTGAAACTAGGAACTGGACAGATATGGAGAGCAACGTGCTCTAAGAAATACCAAAAGACAAGCTTGTGACCTTTATCATGAGTTCCACAGGTGGTCAAAAAGAAAAGGCAAAGGAAAAAAATAAGCCCATGATTCAGGAAAAGCTGATTCCACAGTTTAAGATACAATGTTCATGTCAAAAAATATATATATAATAATGACTCAAATGCCTAGAGATAGGAACTATTGGGCGGGATTGAGAAGCAAAGAGGCCACTGTAGTGGATAAGACAGAGGAGGAGGTGGAAAGAGAGATTAGGTCAGAGGGGAGCTGAGGCCGGACCAGGTGGGGCCTTTGGGGCCTTGTTGAGTGTTGTAGGGACTTTGCATTTACTCTGAATGATTTGAGAAGCCACTGGAGACTTTTGAGCAGAAGAGTGAATTGACTTAGGTTTGTAATCAGTCACCTTGGCTGCAACCAGGAGAACAGATTATAGGACAACAGCAAAGGTGGAATGAGGAGACCAATGAGATGTATATTGACATCAGACCAGAAATGATGGTGATTTGGACCAGGGTGCTGGATGTGGCAGGAAGCAAATGGATTCTAGATCTATTTTGACTAATCCTCATCTGATTGATTGATCTTAAGAGAGAGTGAAAAACAGGTGGAGAGAGAAAAACACTGATGCCAGAGAAACACACCAGCTGGCTGCCTCCCATACATGCCCTGACCAGCGACCAGGACCAGGGATCACATCTGCAACCCAGGCAATTCCCCTGACCAGGAATCCAACCCAGTCCCCTTGGTCCACAGGCCGATGCACTAACCACTGAGAAAACTAGCTAGGGCTAGGTCTATTTTGAACAAATGAACTGTTGTGATTAAATGACTGATTTGCTATAGATGTGAAAGAAAGAGAAGGGACAAGATAATTCCAAAATTTTTGTTTTTGGTGTGTGTGTGTGTGTGTGTGTGTGTGTGTGTGTGTGTGGCAGGGGTTAGGGGGGCAGTTTACCAGATTGCCTAAAAGAATGGGGAAGAGTATAGAAGAAGCAGATTTGGGGAGGGAGGGGAAAAAATCAAGGATTGAATCTTCGACATGATATTCACATGGAGATGTAATTTGGAGGTTGTATCTTCAAGGCTGAAGCTAAAGAAAGATGTCTAAGATAAAGATATAAATTTGGGAATCAGCATGTAGGGCTGGTATGGAAGCTGTGAGATTGGAAGGGATCCCTGTGCCAGAGAAGATGTACTAACAGGGATGAGAAAAGAGCCAAGTACTGAGCCTCAAGTGCTCCAATACTTAAAGGGTCAAAAGAGAACAAGGAAAGAAGGAAAGAGCAAAAGATTTAGGATCAACCAGGAAAGTAAAAAAAGAAGCAAGATTAAATGGCTGGCAAGAATTCAAGTGACTAAGATTTTTCAAAAAGGAGAAAATGATTAACTGAGTCAAATTCTAAAATTGAGTAAAGTGAAGCCCGGGGCTTGACCATTGGATTTGGCAATATGGAGGTCACTGATGCCTTACAAGAGAATCTTTTTGGTGACATGAGATATGAGCGAGAGAGAAAGAGAAACTATAGATTACAGTGGTCTCTCTAAAGAGGAACAGAGAAATAATGCAATTACTGGAGTGGTAAGTGGAATCAAGAGAGGTTTATTTCTAAATATGGAATACTTACAGTGTATTTATATTTTGATAAAAATGATCAAAATATAGGTGAGAGAGACAGGATGGGATCCAGTACACAAGAAAAGGAGTTCACCTTAGATTAGAGCAAGGACATAAGAAGCAGGGTGACAGGAGAGAAAGAAGAATGAGAGGTGACAGATACAGGAGACTGTCAATTTGCTGGGGTGGCATGTAGACATTCTAGTTTCTCAGTAAAATAACAAATATGGCTATTGGCTGACAGTGAAAAAGAGAGGCGGTATGGGAGTTAAGGATAGTAGAAGGTATAAAATAGCTGCCATAGAGTGAGTGTTTTTGCCCCCCCACACCAATTCATATGTTGTAAACTAATCCTCAATGTGATGGTATTTGAATATGAAGGCCTTTGAGAGGTGATTAGGTCAAGAGTATAGAACCCTCATGAATGGTTTTAATATCTATATCTACACTAATAAAAGAGAAACATGCAAATTGGTCATCACTCCATTATTCCCACCAGCCAATAAGAGTATGCAAATTAACCCAGCAAAGATGGCAGGTAAATTTGCATATGTAGGCACAGACTGAAGTCTCCGACTGGAGCAAAGACTGAAGACTGAAGAGGCTTGGCTTCTCCACTGTGGCCAGAACAGAGAAGTCTCCAGGCTTGGCTTCTCCACTGTGGCCAGAACAGAGAAGTCTCCAGGCTTGGCTTCTCCACTGTGGCCAGAACAGAGAAGTCTCCAGGCTTGGCTTCTCCACTGTGGCCAGAACAGAGAAGTCTCCAGGCTTGGCTTCTCCACTGTGGCCAGAGTGAAGGTCTGGGTCCCACGTGCCAAAGAAAACTGGAGCCAGCAGCCAGAGGAAGGAAGGCCTATTGTGTGAATCTCTTCATGCAACGGGCCCCTAATATATATGTCTAATCTAATAAAAGAGTAATATGGAAATTGACCCTCACTCCATTACACATAAGCCACGCCCATCAGCCAAGCCACACCCACCAGCCAATCAGAGCAGCAGTATGCAAATTAACCCAGCCAAGATGGCAGCCAACAGCCATGGAGCTAGAGCAAATAGGAGGTCAGCGATGGAGGAAACTGCCTGCCTAGGCCGGCTGTGTCCTCTGCTCAAGGCAACAATGTTTCAATTATAGAAGATAAACCCCAGAAGCCTCGCTGGGACATTGGGTCAAGGGGAGCTGTGGGCAGCCTGAAGACGACCCCAGCCCCTCACTCAGGCTGGCCAGGCACCCCAGTAGGGACCCAAACCCTGAAAGGACTGTGGGAAGCCTGAAAATAGCCCTCAGGCCCTAACCCAGGCTGGCCACACCCCCATGGGGTGAGGGTCCCCACTTGGGGGCTTGGCCAGCCTGAAAACAGCCATCATCCCCTCACCCAGGCACGCCAGCAGGTAGATATCCCCTGAGGGGTCCCAGACTATGAGAGGGCACAGGCCAGGCTGAGAGACATCCCCCACACACACCCCGCGTGCACAAATTTTTGTGCACTGGGCCTCTAGTATAGATATAAGCCTAAGCGAGGTTATGACTGGATGACTGGCTGGTAGCTATGACATGCACTGACCACCACGGGGCAGATGCTTAATGCAAAAGGTCAGTGTGATCCCCTGGTGGTCAGTGTGCTCCCACTCCTATCCTCCCGTGGTTAGCCAACCTCCTGCAGTCCCTCCCCATCACCAGTCAACATCCTGTGGTCCCTCCCCCTGGCCAGCCAACCTCCTCTCAGCTGATCAGCCCTGATCAGGATTGGGCAAAATGGCCCCATCAGCCTCAATCTCTGGCGAGCCTAAGGGACCCCATCCATGCACGAATTCGTGCACCAGGCCTCTAGTTTTTATATAAGAGGCCCAATAAAGTTTCCTTGACCCTTCTGTCATAGGAAGACACAGCAAAAAGATGCCCATCTATGAACCAGGAAACAGGCCCTCACCAAACATTGAATTGTCTAGTGCCTTGATCTTGGACTTCTAGCCTTCAGAGGTGTGAGAAATAAATTTCTATTGCTTATAAGCCAATGATATTTTGTTATAGCAGTGCAAATAGACTAAGACAATAATTCTTTAGGAATGGCGTGGAGACGTAGTAGGTGGAGAGTTGGATTTAAGTAGGGTTTGGGACTGGCCAATTGAGAAATATGAGAACTGAAGTATATGCAAAAGACTATTCATGAATGATGGGCAAAACTGGTTAAGAACACTAAGCCAGGAAAACCAATCAGGACAGACACTGATCTAGAAAAAAAAACTGTTCTATTAAGCCACAGATCATTGGGAGTCTATCTGTTACTGTACCCTAACTAATTTAGATTTTAAGGTTCTTTATGACCCAGTCTTATTTTATTTTGTAGTTCTTATTCCTGGTGATCTGCCTCACATACTTAGTTACAGCTTCTTAGAACATCCAGAGCTTCCTCATCCTGTCCTCTTCATCAGCTCAGCCCTACTCTGTCACTTCTATTCTTAGGCCATTCTTTCCATGGCGATTTTATTGATCACCTCCTAATATGGGCCAAGCATGAATCGACCACATTGCACAAGTGAATATCTTCCCCATAAACTCCTACACAGTGACTGCAACATAGGACTTATTTGTATATAAATAAATACATAAACTCTCAACCATAAGTCCATCCATAATCATTTATTTCGATCAGTGAGATGTGTTAAGAGAAAAGGAAATTTATATCGCATGCATAGTTCATAGGTCATTCCTCCATCATGCTCCACTCCAATATAACACTCTCAATGTAATCCATTAATTAAAATTACTGTTTAATAAGTTAAAATTACTGCTTTCTAATTCCTTTTTATGTTCATTTTCATTCTTTTAATAATCTCATAACTACCTTTTGATAGGAAAGTGTGAGAAGGAACAGAAAGAGAATAGTAAAAGATAGCCAAGAAGGCAATGAAAGGAAAATAAGGGAATGGGACAGAGCCAGAGGGGGAGATATGGAAGAAGTAATGGGGATAAAGTAAAAAAGCATCAGTGGCAAAAATGAAGTGAGAGGAAAAGGCAAGAGAAGATCACAAGGAAGGGAAATTAAAGGAATTGCTTACAAAGCATTAGGTGAGTTCAGAAATTTGAGGAATAAAGGCTGGAGAATTCTGGCAATTATAGCAATCCTTTATTGCTATAATTGATGAATATTTTATTAGTAACAATGGGCCCTATTTACTGAGCACTTACTATGTGAAAAACACTATGCAGAAACCTCTGCTGTTAGCATGCCTACAATACCCTCACAACTACTATTATTACCCTCAAACACACAATGAGTGGGGTTGCTCCTGTGCCTCAACTCCAAACCCACCAATGTTCCCCTCCCCTACCCTATGGCTCGTCTCTTCTTTTCCCATGCTGCTTGTGCAATCAGGATATGCAGATCAGGATGTATTCTGAGCCAGCTGACAAGGCTTTCTCCCATCCTTCCCTGGCCAAGTCCAGAGGAAAACTGAGGAGGGAGACTTGAGGAGCTGCTGGGATCAATCCTGTGCTCCTTGACCCCAAGGACCTGAATGTGAAGCAGATGGAACCCAGACACTCATCCAAGACTCACTGTCCTGTTTGGCTCTTTTGACACTTCATTTGGATATATCTGTTTATTCTTTTAAAAATACATTTGTGCTCACAAGTTGGAAACCGAAATACATAGAATCCTTTTCTAGAGATGTTTTGCCTCCTTCTGAGAGAGGGTGGGAAGGAGAAGAATTCGGCCAACTAACTGATGTCTGGAAGAAAAGTTATCAGAAAGCTCAGAGCTTTGTGTGTCTTTGCATGTTAGGCCTTTGGACAAAATTTTCTGGATGTGTACATATCAGGAATAACAAATTCATGTGTTCCTCCAGCATCAATAGCAATCAATATCTGATCTCAACAAATTCCAATTGAGCCAAAAGAGAACCTCAGAATTCTTCACCACACATTACTCCACACAGCAGTTAACAATAGCTGATAATGAGTACAGGATTGAAATAAATTTGTGATTCCTGGTACAGACATATCACTAGATAAAGCCCAAGACATCATCATAAATTGCCTAACACAGGCAAGGTCAACCATGAGCTCAAATGTTTAACACTAAAGCCGTTTGTTCTTTGGTCAATAATTATTTTCCCAACATAGTTAACAATAGCTTGTGCTTTCTTAATTAGAGTTTTAGAACTCACTTAAAAAAATGACACATTTATATTGAGAAATGCTAATCTTTCTGTAATTCACAGTAATTTAAAGGCCTGACCAGGAAATGGAAAACTTTTTGACAGGGTCTGGGCTTAAAGCCATGGATGGCATTTACTGTTTAGTGTTGTATAATTTACAAACTTCTGTTCTTTCAACAACTGCTCAGCGAATGAAGTTGCTAAGTAAATATACAGCTCAAAAACAACACAGAAGAGCTAACCCACCCGTCACATCATGCACAAAGGTGGTGGCCCAAAACGGGAAGACAAAGTACATGCTCCGCCTGCCAAAAACAACCAGATGCTCCACAATCTCATTATTTTCAAAAAATGGAAGTTCCCTAGGATGCCTCAATGAACTAAAAATCTTTTGATTCCATGAGTGAAATGCATTTGTGGTTGACACAGTCATGTCAACAAAGTTTGATGATTTGATTTTATGTCTAGGACTTTTAAAATCACGAGGCATAGGGCACAAATGTCACCCAGACAGGAGATTTCATGTGCATTCACATATGTCAAACATTTTCCACTTAGAAGAAATATAATTTTAATCAAGTCTTCATTATTACATGTTTCAGTAGTAAAGAAAAAAATCCTGCACATTATCCTTCATTTAGATCTATCTTAGAAGTCTCATGACATTGGCAGTCAGGATATTTAATATATTAGATTTAAAAGGGCATGATCCCAGGTATACAGAAATGAAGATAACTTTTGCCCCAGTACCAGGAACCTTACAAAGAATTTATTAACTTACGATGGTCCTCAGAGCGACAGACCTAAGGATGAAGATTTTAGTGATAACAGTATTACCTATTAGGCTGTTAGAAAAGTTTCATTTTTTTTATAGAAATTCTCTGCCAATTCTTGCATTAAAGTTTAACAAGCCACTGGAATGATAACATTCAAAATATACCGGCTTGGGAAATTAAATTGTGCTAAAAAATTTTTAACGCAAAGTCTTCAAAAGGTTAAACAGCATTAGAATATGTGGCTGGGAATTTCTTGTTAACGTGACAATCATTCTATGACACTCAAATTAAGGTTAATATCCTGCAAAAAGAATTCCTTTTGTCAACTGGTGGTCTGTGACTTGAGACTTTGCTGAAAGGCTTCACTTGAAAAGGCTATGAAAACATCAGCCACTGATCCAGAAGTTCTCAGCAGCTCAGAGATGCAAGGTCATCCATAATTGTCTCCATCTTTCTTTACTCTCTCCAGAGTATAATTACTTCAAGAAACAAAATCCTGGTTTATTTTACTGAAATCCAGAAACTCACTGCTTACATAGCAACAGCCACTTCCCTTATCCCTGGTTTAAATATCCGTAACTGTCACCACTGCCAGGTATACTGGACAGGACAATGCCTAACCATTAGCGGGGCCTCATTTTCAGAATCTGCATATTTTTAACATATCAGCTCATCAGTCTTTAGTTCCTACAATGAATTGATCACATGAAAACAGACAGCAACATTTGCTTGGGAAAAAAGGGAGATAGAAAAAGGGCGGTGAAAAATAATAGGATCCATTTGGGAAATTAGAGCCTCAGCTCATCCTTTACTAGTTGTGAAAAAGGAGGAAAATCCTTCGATGTCTCCTCTGCCCTGTGTGGAAGTGGGGATATGATTCCTACCTCACAAGGCTGTGGTGTTTGTTATAAGAAATAACATGGGAAACATTACTATGGGCCTGGGGGGCTATAGAGCCTCAACACATTTACTGTCTTGGTTAAAAAGATGAGAGTCAGGAACTATTTCAAAAGTATAATATCATCTTAGGCCAGGAAAGGGAGCTTATAAATCAGCTAACCAGAACCCTTCACCTGTCCAGAGGATTTGGCAGGTAGGAGGTCACTGAATGACCTTCACCAGAGCATTTTGACAAGAACGACGTGAGAGGACTAATGGGAGGTGAGGAAATGGAGAAAATGGATCTGGACAATACTTTCCAGAAACGTGTCTGTGAAGCGAAGGAGAGAGAAATGTGGGATTGGGCATGGGTTTTGGAATGAATGTGTCTGCTGGGTGCCTTTAGGATGAGAGAGTTAGAGCGCTTGTATGGCTGAAGTTCAAGGTCAGATATAAATAGGAGGACCATATGATTTATCAGGCAAACCAGACATTTTTATGCTATTAGAGTGGATGCTATTAATAATTACACTAGGACAATAGAGATAAACTGGAACTGTCCCAGGCCAACCAGAATCCGGTGGCCTTCAGAATAAAGGGAGATATTGAAGGTATACTGGGAAAGGGGGGGAGGGAGTGAAGGAGGGACACACTAATGGAGCAAGATCCCTGAAGAGAAAGAAAAGAGTGGGATCTGAGTAGAGGCATAGTTGGTAGGGGTAAGACAGAAATAAAGAGTTAACCATTTCCCATGTGCCAGACACAGGTAAGAGGAAGCTGTACCCATATTCCCAGAGAACTCACAATTTAGTGCACTGATTATCATCATGGGGAGAGGAGGAAGAGCATGGGATTATCCACCAGGAAAAAATCATGTGGTATTCACTTTTGAGAAAATGTCCAAGAATTATTTTTCTAGTTGTAGTTTGAAAAGCATAGTCAATATAATAATTCAGTTAAGAACGTATATGCATATATGCATAACCCAGGGACACAGACAATAGTATGGTGAAGGCCTGGGATGGGGAGATAGGCTAGAAGTGGTTGATGGGGGAAAGGGGACATCCATAATTTTTTCAACAATAAAGATAAATTATAATTCAGTTGCATTTCGTTTGCTTTTTTTTTTTTTTTTTTTGGCCACATATTTATTTTGAAATTTTAAACATTTGAAAGAAGTTATTTTCAATAGTTTTTGTTTTTGCTAGATTATAGCATTGGGAATATAGTCAATAATATCATAACTATGTAAGAGGCCAGATAGGTTCTTGAACCATGAGAGAGACCACTCTGTGAAGTACGTGAATTTCTAATCACTTTGTTGTGTATCTGAAATTAACACAGAGTAAAACTGAACGTAAAGTGTAATTGCGAAAAAAATTGGGATTTACCAAAGCACTGATTCCTAAGGTATGTTACTTTTCAAAGTACATGTGTTCACAATGTATATTATATACAGAACTAATTTTTATATTCTATAAGAAAAATTCTTCTTCAATAAGCTTCATGAAAATTAAATAGTAAGAAAAAAACTTTTTTAAAGAAGAAATTTTTTAAAAAATAGTTCAGAGATTCTGACTGACACATGGAAAAAAAGCTGTCCTTTAGTGAGCACATATCCTTCCAGGTTCTGTGCTATAGTATATATAATATATATATGAACCCATAGACAATATATATCACATACACACACACCCCCGAAAGGCTCATCTATAAAAGGACTCAGCGAATGTCTGTGGAATTGCCGCTGAGTGACCACCTTTCTACCTTGGCAGGGCTGTATTGACTAACAGGAAACACACCAGATTTAAAGCACAGACTTATTGTCAAATCCCTTCACAATGGCCCATGGGGTCATTTTCTGGTAAATTATTTAGCACCTCAAAGCCCTAGATTTATCATCAAATTATTTGTCAGGTTGTTTATACAATTATTAAAAATATTTAAACATATTAATGTTTATACTCAATAGAATATTTTACTTATTTTATAAATGCCCTGATAAGTAATTTGATCAGAAGTCTGAAATAAGAAATTATACATGGGTTATATGTAATATGTAATTAAATTATGCATAGATTATAAGTAATTTGATCAGAAACCTGAAATAAGAAATTATGCATAGTTTATATAGAGAGAATGTAGAACATAAACACATATTTAAATATTTTTATTAATTTTACTAATTTTATAAACAATCTGACAATTTGATGAGACATCTGCACATACTGCTGGCATTTTCTGAGCCCCTTTACACCTGAGCCATTGGGGAAAATGTACAGTCTGTTAGTTTTATGCTTAAAAAGTTAAGCTTACTGGAGAGAAAAAAATCATAAACCATTAAATTAAGAGTAAACCATGAAATGGTAAGTGGAGTAGAATAAGTATTGTTGAATACAAAAGAAGAGTTTAAATCTGGTTTCATTTGGTTTAATCTGATCAGATAATGTGTCACAGAAAAGGCATATAAGCAAAGCCTCCAAGAGTGGGGCAATGATTTTTCAGGGAGATGGAATGGGTCTGTATGTGATCTGGTGGAAGGTGGTCAGAGGAAGACTTGGGGAACACTCTAGCAAAATACAAAGAGGAGGTGAGTGTTATTAGAACACAAAGTATGGAGCCAGAGGAGGAGGAGGAGGAAATAGCAGAAGAGATATTATTGAAAGGAAAAGGTAAAAACACCCCTAATGGTTGCTATCTTAATTCAATACCAAACTCATGAAATTTCTTTCTGTAGAAAATGGAGACACTGAAGATTTTTTTCTAACTTCCAAGCCTGTCCTTCCACAGTGGGGATTATTGAGGGCCAGTTTCTCTAAATATCTTCAACTTTCTTTACATAATCTCACAAAACAATATTGACCTCCCCATGTATGGAACCCTCATAAGCACAATCACTTATTTCTGAGCTAAAAGAAGACATGTGACTTTCTGAAAGTGCAACATGACACCTAGATTTTGCAGGAGGATTAGCTTGGTCTATTGTGTGCTTCCTCTTAGAGGGTGCTGAGAGTATTTCTTACTCCACTCTGTTATCTGGGCCCACATATTTTTCTTCTCCACTCTACTAGGATGTGATGAAACTTGCCAGTAGAGGTATAAAGATAACTAATACCTATCTGACAAGAGTAGGGATTAGGAGGAAAGGCTAACAGGCAATCTTATCTTACATCCACAAGAAGGATCTAGAGCTTTGTCTTTTGTATACTGCTTTATTTCCCAAATCCATGTGTCCCTCTGACAGCTCACTACACTAATCCCTCAACAAGTTCCAGGTCCAAGGAGCTTCCTCATTAAAAACACTTGGAAGCTCTTTCTCCCGAGCTGACCACAACGGACTAGGGTGAAATCAACTGATTTTGACCTGTGTCTGGCACTTGGGAAATAGTTAACTTTTTTGTTTCTCTCTTCCCCCTACCAACTATGCCTCTACTCAGATCCTGCTTTTTCTTTAAGAAGTGAAGTATCATATGGTTTATTCTTTCTAGAAAAATTTTTCTTCATCCTAGAAAAAAAAATTCTTAAAAACAATAAATGCCAATGAATGGTTATTAAAGATAGATGATACCAGATTGATTCATCAGGAAGCTTTTACAATGATGGATCATGTTTTAAGAAAAAGAAATGTTTCTACATGAAAAAAATATAATATTCTGCATCCAACCTGATAGGTCCCAGACATGCAGAGTCATCATATGAATTCAGACACATACATTGGCAACCAAGATAGGGAGAGCTACTGTCCCTAGGATCCATCTTGACCTCATAAGTAACTGGTTGAGGAGTTCAGAAACCAATGATCAGTCAAGGGTCATCACCTCTGTACCCTCTTCTTCCCCCAGTAAAATATAGTCATTAGAAATTCACCAGTGGACGTTGGATTGCCTTTTGTTGCATAGCCACTGGATCTATCTTTCTGTATCATGTAAATGCAGAGGCATTTGGAGACTTTATGAATTAGAAGAGAGACAAACAGATAAACAAGGGAGAGATATTCCAATAGTCAGTCAAGATCTCAATGGTATACCCAGAAATTAATTTATGGCAAGAATGATGTATTTCAGTAAAAGAACATGTAACTGTTTATCAAATATGACCACAGGCCCTCTGCCTAGAGGCCACCAAAGGACATACATGCTGCCTCTGCAGCCCTTCCTTCAGACAATGCATCCTTGTTCCATGGCCTCCCAGCTGTGACAGGCATGATAAAAATGGAGATTGTTTTCATACTCTACGTGCTGCTTCTGCAGTGACAGCAGCATGGTCATTTGCCAAATTATCAGAGTATGCTGGTGTTTTTATAGATAAAGTGCGGCGTTTTGACAGTAATCTATGCCTTGGAGGATGGACAAAAAATGTCTTCTTTCCCATGAAGAGGGAAAAGGTCTCCTTGGCTATTTTTCAGCACATTGAAGTTTCTTTTGACCAAAAGGCAGCCAGGAGCACAGCTATGACATCAGCCCAACCAAAGCCCTGCTCTCTCCAAAAGGATACAGGAAAGTATTTCTTTCCTCCATGGCTTGCAGGAATGTGTTCCTGGGGCTTCCTGAGTTATACAAGGAGGATTTTATTTCACTAGAGTAGAGCCCTGGGGGTAGATGGGGAAAGAGTGTGGAAGCTAATGTTCAGTGAACTCCCACAGTGTTCTGAGCTTACAGAAATTGTTTGGTTTCATCCTCACAATCACCCTAGGAGGTGGGTATCATTGTTCCCAATTTACAGGTGAGGACACCATGTCCACTCTGGTGTGGTTACTAATGCTCTGTCCACAGCGATTCACCCAGAAGTAGTCAGAGGTATAACGAATGTCAAAGTATAAGAAAGGGAGACATGCAGGTCTCCTTTTTAAAAAATCATTTTTTGTGGCTAAAAAATTTTAGGCACATGATCTGTGGTTTATATATATTATCTGTCTTGTCAAAAATATCTTACAGTTTTTTGAACTATTTTTATAAACAACATCTCTCAAAACTTCATTTATGAAACCCACTGAGAAGGAGTAAAGACTTAATTATTATTTGACAGATGAAAAAACTGACCCGAGAGTTTAGGCAAAGTGCCAAAGTCACCACTAACAAGTAAAAGAAAAGGAACTCAGGGCAGATCTGATTCTTCTCCCCTGGCGTGACTTCTTCCACTTCACTCTCATTCTCTCCTACTACTGAGCATGACAGAAACCCCAAACCAAAACTTTCCAGCTCGTGGTGCAGGAAGAGAAGTGACAATGGGCTGGGGCTCACTCCCTTCATGCAGTTTGCCAGGAGGAACTTGTTCTGACAACTAGAAGATTCAACTTCAGGGACTTTTTACTGAGGGTATTTCCACAGCCTCTTCTATACCACTCTCGTCCCTTCTCTGCCAACTATCTTATCCCAGTAAAGTCAAGGCACACTTGGTACAGATGCAAGTTACCTTGCAGACAGTGGCTCCTACAGTTAGTTACAGCACTTCCCCACACAGCTCATCTATTCCAGGCACTAAATTCAGAATGATCAATACCCGAGCACGGAGTCCCACCTAGCATAGCTTTGAGGATTCCTATACAAACAGTGGAAAGTCTTTACTGGGCTTTTGGGCAGGGGATAAACAGAAGAACACCACAGTAACCGTGTGGCAGCAGGCCATCCACAAAACGGGATGGGTCCAGTTTGTTACGCTTGTAGAAGGAACCCTTGGACGCCTTCCGGCAACCACTGGAATCTGGGTGGGATGATCTTTGGGCCAGTGGGTTACTGTTCTGCTAGCCAAATTCCAAGTGAATGTTTACAAACTCCTCTTTCCACAAGAGGATTCGGAAATACTGCACAGAGGCCACAATATAATAGCTGAAAAATCAAATCTCTCCCTCCACAGCACTTTTTAAGGTGCACTTAATAATTCAACTCATCCCTTTGAAAGGATAAATTCAGCGCTGTTGGATAGTTTAGGATAAACGTGTCTGATTAGCATGTAAAGCCTCAAGACATCCTACTTTATAGCACTCTAACACCAACAAATCTTGACTATGAACTGAGACACTGTTGGAGAAGATGGAAAATTGAGTTCAATGCTAACTTGGTTTTTGATCCTTTGAGAACACTGAACACACTGTATCAACTAACATATACAATCTTCTGACATCTGAGTGCCCTGTATTTCCTTTCTAGAAGTTGGCTGACAAAGTCTGCTGCTTCTTTTAGCATCTCTTTAATAAAAGAAGTAAAATAACTACTTTGGATGTTATTTATGATTGGGGCTAGAGGTGATAGTTGCCAGATGTGAGATACTTCATGTAAACCATTGAACAGTAAAGATCCCTGAAGTTGCACTGATTTCTACAGAGCAGAAATAAAAACCAAAGGGGGGGGGGGGACACTGAGCCTCCAAAATGCGCAACACTAAATTTAGTTCATTAACCCTACAGGCCAGACCTGGACTAGGCACTGAAGGTGAACATAGGATGAAGGTGAGCCAGAAGTGGCTCAGAGGCCAGTAAAGGGCAGCATGGCACAATAATGGCCACACCAACAGTGTGTGCCAACAGTGCTGTTGGAGCCCAGAGGAAAAAGAGCTTGAGGCTCACATTGGAAGTAACACTTGAGCTATGCTCTGAATGATGAATAATATTTTGTTGAGGCTCTATAGAAGGGAGAGGAGGCAGGGCCCTCTAGGCAAAAAACAGCATAGGTGGAACATTAGAAGACAGAATAGATGCTCTTGAGGATAAGGAGCAATATTCTATTCAGAAGGAAAAAAATATACATTGCCTGAACCTTTACAGTTTGTTGTTTTGAAAAGTATATTAATTTCAGATGTAAAAACATTTCCTTGTGTACAAGTAAATACTGTAATTGAAGTGACAGAGTAGACATGTAGAATTTATTATCTGAAAGAAAATCTAATCAATAAGTATTTCATTTTGAGAAGTTAATGAAATATTAAGGCGAGAGTGGCCTTTTAAAGCTTTGATTTTTAGATTCGGAAAAAGAACTTAATTTTCAGTGACAAGGTCACTACTGGTTGAATAGTCTCCCCTTGCTTCCCACAAAAATGACAGTTCTCTCATTTTTAAATTATTTATTAAAATCAGACTTCACTAATCAGAGTTTATTTAAACTTTTTCTATAGATCAGCAAATTAAAATCATGTTACCTTTGTTATTTCTACCAGTTCAAAAGGGGGCATTAAAGTACTTATGTGAAGTCAAACATTAATTTCATGAAAGTGTTATTGGTGTGTAACAAAACCTTTTCTTCTCAGTTCACGCTAATTAATAAGCAATGCAATAAGTACACGTGTATTTAATACTATTATCATCAAAGAAGGGCAGAGGGTTCAAGTCATTGTAAAGGACAATGTGGGTATATTTTATCTCCTGCTAATTAGCAAAATTAGATGAGCTTCTGGAAGATTATTTGAAAGCAAAGGTTTGCCAAGCCTACTTTCAATAAGCAGTTTTTATGCTCCCAATAGCCTAAGACTCAACTCTTAGATGACAAAAATAAATCTTTTGGTACATTCATCATGTTAAAGCAAGCCATTTTCAAGGTCAGCTATAGGGTCAGAAACAAAAGGCGTGCCAAATAGCCACATATGCAAAAACATAGACATTAGCTCATCCAAAACAAATCCTCTACCTCACCAAAAATATATACATATATTTATTTACTTATATTTATGATATTGATTAATTTGGAGATATAATGAAAATTGTGTATCTTTTTGCTAGTTGGATAATGTCTTCCACAGAAGTTTAAAGAAAAAAGCATAAAAGCTTTGGTATTTTTGCCAAGATCTGGGTCAGGGAGTAAAGTGCATACATCTTATGTAAGGTATATAATGCAGTAGACATTACATTTACAATTTATCATTAGTGAGGCAGTCCTTTCAAAAGGATGTCTTTGCTAAATAAATGTGTCCTCATAATAGCAAGCTTTGAGAAGTAGACATGTGCTGATCCTATATACTATGCACCCTCTTTGAAGCCCTTAAATACCTCACTTCAAAAACATGTCCTATTTTAATTATATCATCCTGGTATGTGAGAGATAAGGTGATTTCTCTACTTCCTGGATCAAAAGGAACAGCAGGATTAGACAGAAGCAGCACATCAACTATCATATTAGCTGTCTCTAGATTACAACATTCGAACATTTTCTGTCCAGGCCACAACCCTCTCTTCAGTGTCTATGAGGAAGTTGCTGCACTTTGGTTGACCCGGCTGAACTTTGTCACACTGCCTTCTCACCACCCCTGCTGAAGCAAGCCACTAAATCTTACCAACTATCTCTTTGTTGTCTCTTGTATGTTCCCAGCCCCTCCTTCCAATCTTACCAAGCCAGTTAAGTTGCACTTTTCACCTTCTCTGTTGACATAAAATGAAGTAACTGCATTTATTTGAGTATTGACTGCACATTTTGTCAACATCTCAAATTTTATAAGTCAACTAGATCATGTTTCAAGGCAAAGTCCTAAAATTTCATAGCTCATCTCTATTTGCTTGCTTAGAGCAAGGTAACGAAATGAAAAACTCAGAACTCTACAGAAAGTTTGTTTAGTCTTGTCATCATATAACTAAACTAAATTATTCAGCACCATATAAGTGTTTTTAAAACATCCTATTATAGAAAAAGGAAGTTATTAGTTTGTTAAAATATACTTAAATTTGATAGGCGTTTAACCAATGTCTATGAAAGTAGAGTGTGTTGGAATAAAAATTATTAGAGTGTTGAATGCAACGTGAATTCAATGTAGTAGAGAAAGCAGATGTGGCAGTTTTAAGAAGGTACTCACTTGTGAAATGAAAGTGCCAGGTGTAAGAAACCTAGCTCCCAAGTTCAATGTATTAGAAAACAGGGTTGGTCTCCTATTCTCTACCCATAGGGTAAAAGACTGTTGTACCTCTTTCACCACCTTAGACCAAAATTTCTACTCCTGCCTTCATCCCAAAATGTTAACAATCACTGACAGTATGCCAACTGCCAAGTTCTTGGCCTGTAATCATGATCACCTGAGTTTTTTAAATATTTCATGGAATTATTTACCCTGTTAATAAAATACTAGATTTAAGATAATTTACATCATCATATGTGACTTTAGAACAAGTCTTCTTACTATTTGAAACTTTGACTGGAAGTTGCTGGTGGATATTGTTAGCTCCTTAACTAACATCCCATGGCTCACAAAGAATCCCCTTCTGGAGATTCTACCAATTCACTGGTGAGAAATGTTATTTAACATCAATATGGAAGCATATTGATGAGTACACACATGGGTTTTCCTTTTAAAAATATAGAAATTTAATTTTTTATGTTTAAGAAACCCAAACATTATTTAGAGTTAAAGATTTATCTTATTAGAAGTGATCTGGTGAAAAACAACAATAGCAACATGGTGAAAAAACACAACAACAAAACAAAACCACAGTGCTAGAGTCTAGTGATTTCAAAAATACTTGAAGTCTGTCAGTCATGCAGCCAAGAAATTATGCCATGGGCTACACTCAGTTGCTGAGTTAGAAGAAGATGAGACTTCTCCTATGATACTTATATTTTGTAAGCTGTTTTGGTCTGTTACATGAATCAAATAGGTCCAGACTTGTTAAGAAGAAGAATCGCATAAATAAAAATTAGGTTTACAAGTTAAACCCTACAGAGTGAACAAAGCATCTGTCTATACAAATAGGTAATATCTATGGCCTAGAGCAGGGGCCAAAAAAACAAACAAACAAAAATCATGTCCTCAGATGCTAGAGAGGTGAGGGAGATGGCTGACGCTGGCATCACAGGGAACATGGTATGGTGAATGGCCCTGATTGTTGCCTGGCTATGTGGGCCCAATGTAGCGGCACCTTTACTGTTTTATCCTAGCCAGAATCCAGACTTTATGTAAGATGTACCAAATATTAAATGCTGGCCATGAACTCAATACTAAACATATCTGTGGCCTTTTGTTTGCCATCTTTGATAGACGTGTCAGTGGGCCATTATATGGACTGATTTCAGATTCCAGTTTTGAATGCTGCCCTTCAGAAAATATGGGAAGGATATACCTAATGAAAGGAGAATTGCTTAAGCTGGTGAATTTAGAACCACCTTCGACCAAAACCTCTTCTCCTGCCCTCATCCCAAAATGTTAACAATCACTGACAGTATGCCAAGTGCCAAATTCTTTGTTGGGATCTGAAGACAGAGTGATAAAAAAAAAAAAAAAAGATTCAAACCTGACCATGCAATTTACAGTCAAATGGATGGACTTGCTTATAATCTTAGCATTCACTGAGTGATTTCCTGTCTCAGAGAACTTTAGGGTACAAAGGAAATCCCTCCATTTCTTACTTTCGCCTATGCCTACTTATACTTTATATTCATTAGAGTTTCATAACTAGAGAGCTAGGGAAATCGTCTGTCACAGTCTTCTATCCATCTTATTAGGAAGAACTTTGGTAGAGATTTGAACTTAACATGATATGGGGGAATGCATATTTCTCCTGGTGAACTCATTTTAATCTTCCTCAATGTCTTATTACATAGACTGCTAGCTTCCTTTCTTTTCCCTCTTTCCCTCTTGTCTTAAGGAGAGCAGAGTATACCCACTGAAAAAAAGGATGTTTTTGAGATTCGGACAGCTGTGGGAAATTAAAATGTCATTAATGAAATGTGAGTAAAAAAGGTAATGTGGGGCTTCCAAAAGAGATTGTGTAAGCCTTTTGCCCTTTCCTACTTCTTTTTCCTGTATGTAACCTAGATGTGATAGCTGGTATTCTAGTGGCCATATTGTGACTAAGAAAACTTTGAGAATGAAAGTCACCAACCAAGGATGATGAGGCAGAAATATTGAAAGAACATGAGTCATTAATGGCATCATGGGATCACTGAACCAGGACCACATACCTCCACAGGGTAGCCTTAAATACTGCGAACGTAGGCAAAAATGTCTAATAAATGGTTTATTAATGTTATGTTGCCATATAAGGTGTTCTATTATGATATGTTTAACATAGTTCAACGCACTGTACAAAATTTCAGTGAAAAAGGTTTTAATATAACATGTTCATTAATCTTTGTACATCTAACTGCGATGATTTACCTCAGATGATTTCTATCTCAAGTTTTATTAAAAACAAAACAAAAACAGAACAAAAAACAAAACTTGTTTCTTTAAGATATTACAAAAGTACTCATGAATTTCAATATGTAAAATATGCTAGTATTTATGTTTCAATACCTTCTATCTACCTTGTAGACGGCATACTGTGTGTGTGTGTGTGTGTTTGTGTAAATATCCTACTAATGTGTTCTAAGTGCAATTCCAATTATACAGTGTCAATGAAGCCAAGGTGATAACTCAAAAAACCTGTAATATTTTTACCTTCAAAACCATGTGAAGAGTGTGGGCAACCTACTTGGTTATTATTAGGAGTGAATCATGTATGCAATCTTTCTGGATCACTAAGAAAATACCTTAATTCTGGGCAGCTTTTGGCATTCCATTGCATTAAGCCATCTAACCTCTCTGTTTTCCAGTTTATATTTAGCATCACAAGCCAGGCTCACTTATAGTGATGTTGGATTTTATGGCCTAGCCTTCCTGAATAGACTTTTGTAAATAAGTTAATGACTAAGATAAGTTGTACTGTAGTATTTTGAGGAGAAAATAGAATTGAAATTTTTGAATTAAAATTCTGTAAATTCTGGATACAGGAAAAACTGTTGAAGTGCTACTACTCACTCATTCCATAAGTATTTGTATTCTATCTTTTATATATCAGTCAATGAGCTTTCATGGCTGATGTAGAAAATGTGTCTACCTACAAGAATTAACTAGTAAGCAAACAGTTATCATAAAGCATGATGTGTCAATATAGGAAGTATTCACCAAGTTGTATGTGTGCCAAAAAGAAAGGAATAGCTAATTCTACTTCAGAAGTTAAAAAGACTTCTTAAAAAGGAGATGGGTAGGTGAAGTTTTTAAGGGTGATTAGGAATCAAGTGAACAAAGAAGGCTAAAAGGCATGTGAGTGGAGGAAAGAATCTGCTTAGAGCTCACTTATTATTTGAGACAAATATGAGTACAAGCCTATGAGTTCTTTTAAAAAGTGAGCACTTACACAGTGGAACTAGAAAAACATATCATTAAATATGTTTGTACTTCTGTGTCTAAAAGACTACCTAAGAGTGAACAACCATCTCAACAAACTGATTATAATTAATACCTAAGACTCTTCCAGTGTACGATTCCATGAAAATTCCTGAAATTGTTAAACAATAGTAAATTGTCTTTCTTATTTTTATATTGTCCCAGGGTAATAAATATTGTTCTTCTGGATTTTAATTTTTAACAAAATAATAAAATACATATAATCCACATAAAAGAAATCTTATATTACTAAAATAAGTGACATTTTCATTGAGGTAGTGTCTTCCTATACAATAAAAGGCTAGTATGCAAATTGACCAAACATTGGAATGACTGGTCACTATAATGTGCACTGACCACCAGGGGGTAGACGCTCATGCAGGAGCACTGCTCAACCAGAAGCCAGGGCTCACAGCTGGTGAGTGCAGCGGTGGTGGCGGGAGCCTCTCCCACCTCCGTGGCAGCACTAAGGATGTCCAACTGCTGTCAGTTGGACATCCTCCGAGGGCTCCTGGACTATAAAAGGGAGCAGGCTGGGCTGAGGGATCCTTCCCCTCCACCCCCCAAGTTCACGAATTTTGTGCACCTGGCCTCTAGTCCATTATAAACAACATTTTACTGAACTTAGATTTTAAAAAAGCTTTTATTTCATCCTTTTATGTATATAGCCTAAATTTATATTAATACATATACTTATGCTTACATATATAAGTCATAAAGCCATAGTTGGTGACTGTGGTACTCAATTACCTATATATTTACATCTGAAGTGTAGGTAAGTTTTAGATAATGATTATGATATACCATCACCAATATTACTCCTTCTGCCTCTACTCCTGCTATTAATGACAGTAATGACTACCCCACCATTCTTACCAGTTTTCATGTTTATTATATTCCAGGCATTACACAAACATCCTAAATATATATTACATTTAATCCTCTACCACTACCACCAAGGTAAAGAATTACTTCAATTTTGCAAATGAGAAAAAATGAGTCTTACAAAGATTAAGCAAGTTGTCCTTGTCACACAGTTAATAAAAGGAAAGGCTGTCTGAACATACTTGTGACTTTAAGCTCTCAACTTTACCACTTACTGATTATATATATGGGTTTGGATCTCTCTGAACTTGGGGTTCCTCATCTAAAAATTGGCAACAGCCACCAGACATACCTAGTAGAGTGGCTTTGAATATGGAATCTAATATTCCATATAAAAATACTTGTAAAATATACACAGCATAAAAATATTAACCACATCTCCCTGAAAATGTGATAAAAGTATTTATGTAATAGAAACTCAAAGACAATATATCTACAAAAATAATTTTTAGTAAATGACAATAGGCGGCAGGAATAGCTCGCTGCAAGTGTTTTCTTATAGTTTTACAAGTGTCATAACACACTGGAAGATGATAGAGACCTTAAAAACATCATTTATCTTAAGTTCCACTTAAGACTGATCTCAGAACACATAGGATGGACCACATAAATTGACCCTACTATAAAAATTCAAAGGGCTTGCCAGATTCATCTTTTTTATTCTAATCTTTTAAAAGCATGTTTAGATTATATTCATTTGACTTTAGCGAAGCTTTTCTCTAAAATAAATTGCACACACTAACACATGTGGAATTCTTTTTCTGTAATCCTCAAAGAGGCTTTTGATTCTTCTTCTGATTCACCAAAAAAAGTCAGTGAGGAAGTGCGATGCATACTGGGATTTGGATGGCTCCACAGTCAACTGCGTACATTTACATAGAAACCAGATGGTTGCGGAGAATGTTTCTTTTTTTATTTATATAAAAAATGGATTATTGAGGTGTTTCTACAGACTGTTATCCTCTAATGGATAAAAAGTGCAAACCAAAGGTCAACTGAAGGAAAATGGCTTCCAAAATAATCAGACGGTGCATCGCAGCTTAGCCACACATCCCACAGGACAGCTTCTTCGAAAGTAACATTGGACAAGGACCTAAGACATTGTGGTAAAGAGTCTGGGGCTTCTGTTATTTAGGGGAAGGGAAAGAAAAAGTAAAAAGGGAAAGCTCAGTCAAGAATGTTCTATTCCCTTTTGCCCTTTGAAGGCGTAATTTTTTTTCCTCCCTGAAAAAACTAACCACAAGTTTATAAGATGGGATGTTTAAGGGGCTTCACTTTTTAATCTCTCAATATTAATTCCCTGAAGCTTTGAACTGACAGGCAGGCCAGTGTAAATGAGCCAGAACAAGAGTCAGAGCCAGAATTTTTGTTGTACCATGACAAAAAATGTGTTATTAGTGCTCTGTGATTAATGAGCACGCAAGAGGAAGGGATATAACAAGTATAAGATTGTCTTGGTATGTGCACAGCTTACACAATATCAGGGCAAAATGCAATTGACTTTACTACATTCTCATATGTACACAGATACACATTTTTTATAGAGTGTCAGTGCCTTATAGGACATTTCATGTGAATTTTCATTTACATTTAGCATTTTTTTAAAAATGCCAAAAATATTCTAATAAATACTTATGTGTTTGCAAAATGACACAGGTAACCCTGCTTACTAATTAATGTACTTATTGGTTACCTATACTGTATTTAAATCTTGTCTTAATAATTTAGTTTCAGTACCTAGTGATGAGCTAATTTCACTGGCAAAGCAAACTAACCAAATCCATGGTAACCCATGCATACAATCACAGAAGATAAATTTGGTAAATTTCATTAAAATTCAAACAATAAGGGAAGAAAAAATATTTTGGTATTTAAAAAATCTTTTCTTAACAAAATAAAAAGTATTCTGGAAAAATATGATGTTCTAACACAAGCATAGCCTTTCATTTTATGAAATTTAAATTGACATTCTCTTTCCTTTTGCCTGACCACCAAAAATATTCAGAATATAAGGGCTTGCTCACAAATTATATATGTTTATGAAGCACAAATCAAATGTCAACTGTTCCTCAGGCTTGGATGAAGCAGAAAAAAAGAAAGCCCAGCAAAAGTTAGGCAGGATGGGGAGGCAATGGAGGGCCAAGAGACACAAAGAGGTAATCCATCAACCACGTCGACTGCACCATGTCAAAGCTGCAAACAGCTGGGATATGCCAAGCCAATGAGAAAAGCAGCCCTGATATTTGAGGAATGAAACAAAGTATAGGATGAATGATAGGATGATGATATAGTAATTGGCCACAATAGACTTTGAGGAGAAAGGGGAATTTCATTTGATCAGTTGCTTGGCTGAAAGCCCCTCCCCCCTCCCCCCCATTGATCTTTTCTTATTTTTAAGGCTGGATTCCCTAAATAAATAGACCAGTGCACCCTCACTATCTCAAGCAATGAAAAGTAAGTAATTCACTGATGAAATAAAAGTTTTAAGTAATGTTATTTTCCCATAGTACAGATAAATATAAAATTTCAATTTTTTATTTTGTTTGCTATTGTGATAATTCTAGAGGCCCGATGCATAAAAATTCATGCAAGAGTAGGCATTCCTTCCCCTGGGTGGTGGCACCGGCTTCCCTCTGACACCTGGGACCTGGGCTTCCCTCCTCTGGCTGCCCGCAGGCACCTGGGACCCAGGCTGGCTTCCCTCCAGCCCCTCGGTTTCAGCAAGAAGGATGTCTGGAGTGACATCTGGAAGATGTTTGGTCTAATTAGCATATTACCCTTTTATTATTATAAATAATGTTTTAAAATAATGATTGCAGGTAAAGAAAAACAGAAGTCAAAGTAAAAGAAATAAGGGGACAAACGATTTTTACTTATAATGTTGGGAAAAAGGAAGTTCTATATAACAATTATGGTTTCCCAGTACTTTTCTCATCTTTTGTTTCTTCTTTCCTTCCTTTCTTCCTTCCTGCCTTCCTTCCTTCCTTCCTTCCTTGAATTCTTTTTTGTTTTAAACCCTAAAAGAAAACCCAATCAGTAACAACTTCATTCTCTTTTTGAAGCATCTCTCTGAACCTTACTTCTTAATAAAACTTTCTTTAAAAAAAATAAAAATTTGTAGCAAGGAATGTGCATATTTTTGTTTGCTCCTTATTTTTTATAGGATTAACTCTATTTTAAAAATTAGTATTTGATTTAATCCTAATTTATCCCATCAATTTGCATAATTATTTTTAGTTCCTCACTTATATTTTTCACTCCTTAAAACACCGATATCATCCTGAAATAATACTGTTGACCAAATAAAAATTATACACATGGAGGCAATGCAATAAGAATTCTACCCGTGTGGATGAACAAATTGGGTTAAAATTACAAATGTGCAAAATAAGTTAAGACAACTGACAATATTAGGTCATATCATCCATACAATTGGTTCTCAAAGCTGAAATCAATGAAGTTTGAGAAATGACTGATGTGTGGACTTCAGCAGGAAAAGATTCAAATTAGATTGATGAGGGTGGGTTGTGGAGACCAGTTCTTTAAACTCTCCAGGTGACTCAGTTCGCAGCCAGGAACCCAAGATGGAGAACTCTAGCTGATGAGAGGAAGGAAGTCATTCATTGCAAGAAGAAAGAGTTGAGGCCAGGGGAGGATGCTGATCCTGTTCAAGTACACTGGGAAGATGATCAAAAATTTCAAACTCATCTGTGGTTTTCAAAAACTGTTTGTTGAATTAATCAGGGGGGAAATGGGAGGAAATGGCAGGAAAATAAATAATTGCAATATGTCCTCTTGGAGCCAATGACCCTCTGAAGGTGGAATCTAAGGACAAAATGAACCGTCTAATGAAGATTATGTAGTTCTTTAGCCAAGACAGGCAAAGCCATCATCAGAGTCAACCTTTGGAATTAAATTACATAACTAACCAAACCTACTTTGACTTCTCTTCCCCAATCTGTACTATCTCAACAGAGGTAAAGGGAGTTCAAAAAGGGGGAAACAGTGTGGCAATTCTAAAAGGACTCCAGTTCTGTCAGCCTGTGACAAGTAGGAAAGGAATGGCCCCTACTGGTTTACACAAAACACGGTCATTTTTTTTTTCAGAGGTCTCTCTTTTCTGGTGCCACTGAACTCTGCCTACTGCTGGATTGAACAAGGAGGCCAAAAGTAGCCCCGAGACAGAATCACTCATACATATCAGACAAGCCACAGCAGAAGAAGAGAAAATAGGCCCCAAAGAAACTGCCAATAGGAAGCTCAGAACTATTCCTAAGACCTCAGCATTTGAGATGATATAGACTAACTTCACTTTGAGTTAAAAAGGGTGTTTTCTGTATTCCCAGTGCTAATTTTCCATGTGATAATCTTCTTCCATCTTTTTTTTTTTTTGGGGGGGGGAGGGGACAGAATACAACTTTGTCCCTCTTGTTTGGCCCTTGTGCTCCTTCAGCATGCCAAAAACTGAGGTGAGTTCACGGACTTGAAGTTGGGAAAACAAATTTTATAAAATGAAAAAGATTATTCCAGTGAAAAGAGAGAAAAGACATTTGAATATTCTATAAGTATAATCTTCAATATCAGTACTTAAATGAACAATTAGGATTCCTGCAGTAAATAAAGATGACTTCAGAACCTCACAATATAACTGTACATTTTTTAAGTAACTTAATTTTTGTTATGATATATTAGCATATGTTTTCGCTATTTGTGTTTCTTTTTTGTTTTAATACAAAGGAATATGAAATTATTTGAAGAAAAGGAATTTAATAGTCAGTTTTATTGATAATTCAGTTGGAATTTGGTTCATTATTAATATATTGTATATATGTATGTACAGTAAGTTTATTTAAAAAAGAAATCCATTTTTATTAAACTTTGACTTCATATGACTTAAAACTTTAATTTGAATATCTTTATATATTATTTATTACTTCACAATTCTTACAGAAATAGACACTGGCAGAATTTATACAAAATAACTTTCAGAGAATTTACTAGTACTTGATTTTGCTGGATTTTGAAATGGCTTTCCTAAATTCATCTTTGGTGTTACTGTTTTTAATGACCATTTTGTATAAAATAGTCATTGTAACCCACCTGACCTTTTTACTCTTTCCATTTCACAGAGATTTTCAAATTCTAATGAAATCACATACTGTTCTATGTAAGTCATAGGAAGCCATCTTTTCAAAAAATATGACAGAAAGTTGTGTAATAACATTTCCTGAGTATAATCTAGGGAGCTTTCAGGGGGACCATATGAAGTCACAGAAGCAGAGCCTCCTATAAAAGTGAAAAATATTAATAAATACAACATCTCTCTCATCAAACAAAAGCTCACCACAAAGGAGTACCTCACCACCTAGAGAGGAAATATTTAATATATTAAGGCAATTCAATGAAAACATTAAAAGTTGCACTATTTTTATACTGGGGCTATGGTTGGGTCTGAAGAAAGTCAATATAAGTCACTTATCAGTGTTAAATAATACACAGCAGTTGCTGGCTATTTATCTTATGCTTTAAAAAGATTCTCCATTAAAACACTGTATTTCTTCCTTAAAAGTTTTGTGATAGGTTTCTAGCCATTTCCGTTTATTGCTGCACAGACGAGACCGTCTGGGCAGGTGATTTACTTAATAGATGACTGCTAAATGAGAATGAACTTTGACTCATTTAAATTAACTTCAATCTTTATTGTTACAAGCTTGACAATGCTCTTGGAAATGATTAAGCATGACCTCTAGAACAAATGAATTTAATAAAAAGGACTAAAAAGTAACACAACATTCTATTTAAGAGATACCACCATTATTTTTAAATCAGAAACCCATAAAAGGTTCAATGTGCAGTAGCACAGAGTCAAATTTGATTTAAAAGAGCAACCATCTCAGTCACTTTTACCTGAAGAACTTCAATGCAGGAGACCCTGTAAATGACTAGGGTGACCATCCCAAAGAGAATAAAGTAGTCGAGTCTTATTTGTAAATTTAGTGAAACAGGAAGTGATTATGTCTTCACATATGACTGCTTCCATGAACAAGATTTATCATCCATGGGGGAAAAACACACTACCTGTTTAGAAACATTGTTTAGTTTGGAAATTATATGAGTCAGCCTAGAAATTAAATTATAAGCTTAAAAGTAGCATAGGAGAGATACGGAATACCATCACTGTTAACATTTAATTTCTGTATAATATATACAAATATTTTAAAGCAAGAAGGAAATTCAGTAAAAAAAGAAGAAGCTTTCATTTCCTTGCTATTATAGGACATTTTCCACTAATGCCTCTAATGATTCTCTGTAATTCATAGGAGCATGAGACCTTTCAGACCTATGGTTCAAAAGCATAAGCTTAAAGGAGATGTCAATTTACTTACTGACACATTTTTTTGCTAGTTTCAAGAAAACCTTTACTGATCTTAATATTAACCTCCACCTTCTTAGCTCAAAATGTCACTATCATAAGTAAAAAAATAAAATAAAATAAAAATTGATGGCTCTGATACAAACCCCCCGAGTGGTTATTGTTGCCTGAAGTGATTTCCTGTTGTCTTGCCTGTGTATGCCTTGTCCTGTAACCTGGCATGTACCCTCTTCGTGGACCAAGTCCCTGTCTGCTATAGGTTCTCCACACTCTGAGGCCTGAGTCAAACACGGTGTACTCAGAAGGTGCCCAAGATGTGCTCCTGGAACCGAATCCTTGTAAGAGAGCATTGTTCAAACAGGACAGTGGCCCCTGCTTGACCTCCAGCTTTCTACATGAATAGATGTGAAAAGACGCAGCTCTGTGTGCAAGTGTATTTTTCACATGGTGACTAATGCTTAACAGAATCTATACTCAGCCATTACAGGAAAGTAAAGATGATATCAGCAACCAACCCTGCATGACAGCCTCTCTGTCCTTTGTGACTGTTTTTAAGGCTGTTTACCAAAGGAAAACAGGTTTGCAGAAGCTCATTCCCTTTGTTAAGAATGCAAGAGACTTCACTGATGCTGTACAACCACAAAATGCACGGGTTTCAGATGCATGGTTTCTCTGGTAGTGACATCAGAGGGTGTTTGTGCTCAGCCACACGGAACAACCTAAGCATCCTCAATGAACATCTCACGTGCTCTCCAGAATCCAGCGCCCTTTAACAAGCTGTTCCAACTGCCAGGAACCCAGCCACTCCCATTTCCTATCCTTTCCTTCAACTTCTACTCATTCTTCAGCTGAAATTCCATTTCCTCCAAGAAGTTTCCCCGGATGCCTAATAAATGAAGCTAGGTCTCATAGTACCTCCTCCTCACACAGCGTAATAATTATCGCCCTCGATCTTGACTGCCCATTTGCTTACAGGTCTCCTAAATCACACACTGTTAACTCTGGATTGCTGGGCTGTGTCATGGTCCCCACTATGCCCCAAGTGCCTGGGAGTGTAGGTAGGCAACTCACAGGTAACTACCACTGAAGTGAAATGGGCTATGAGATGAGGGAAGCAATTTATGCCAAAGAAATCTTTTTAGAGGTAACACAATTTTTTGCTGAATGATTACAAGTATTTGGGAAGTGTGTGCGTTTGTGTGTTAGGAAGCATAAGAGTTGCAAGAAAGAGAGCAAAGAGGATGTGAGATGAATCTCAGTTCTAAGGGGGACCAAATCTTTGCCACACTAAACAAGCCCTTAGGGACATTGATTCTAAGCTGGCGATAAAGAAACAAAAGATACAAATAGAATCTTTGATCTTCTCGGATCCTCTCTCTCTTAACTGCCTAAAACAATTCCAATTTTTAAAAACCTGCTTAAAGGAGGAGAGCATCACCTTAGAGTCATCATATGAACTAAACATGACGAACAAGGAGAAATCCAGCAAAGCCTGTTTGTTGAACTTTCCTCTGTGTCCCATTGCTTCTGGGTGGCCCAGCGAGGATTTGTTTACTACATGTTTGCTCTTTCTCATCTATCTGTAAAGTACCTGCTCCTCCCTTTGAAATCCCAGATCCCGGACCCCTTCTCCTTTGTCTAAAATGCCATATAAACCTTGAATGCCCAATGTGGTTTCCGATATCAAATTCTTATGGCACCCCGCATGTACATGCATAATGAAATGTGGACATTTTCTCCTGTTAATCTGTCTTATGCTAATTTGATTATTGCTCTAGCCAGAAGAACTTAGAGAGGTGAGAAGAGAATTAATTTTTGTGCCCATACAATCTTCTTTTCTGGGCTGTGTTCCTGTAACAGAGTAAAATGTTCAGTATCTGTAACTCCATATTGTTCAAGCCTGCATTGTTCTCATGGCCTTCAGGCTCATAGCTTCTGTTTAATCTTGCATATAGAAGTACTAATCATTAGCCAAATTCTGCTTTGGACTTGAGGAGATAAGGGAAGTTTGTATTGTTTTTTTTTTTAATATATTTTATTGATTTTTTTCAGAGAGGAAAAGAGAGGGATAGAGAGCTGGAAACATTGATGAGAGAGAAACATCGATCAGCTGCCTCCTGTACACCCCCCACTGGGGACGTGCCCTTGACGGAATCGAACCGGGGACTTTCAGGCCACAGGCCGATGCTCTATCCACTGAGCCAAACCAGCCAGGGCATGGAATCTGTATTGTTTAGCAAAGATTTGCAGATACCTGGTGACAGAACTCACATCAGCTGCACCATCTTTCTCCCACCACTGCTGGCATCCAGATCACTGCAGTGTCAATCACCTCTTGCCCCTCTCATTTTCTCTTCCCTTGACATAAAAAAAAGCCTGAACTCTGTGCTTTCTTACGAAGGATTGGAGGAACCACTAAGTCTCCCATCTTCTTGATTGGCATTTACTTGATCAGTAAACCTTTCTTTACTCCAACACTGTTTTGTTTTAGCCTTTCTAAGCATAGAAAACACAGACTTTGGAGTGGTGAAGTTCTCTGACACAGCATTTCATTCTGCTGTTACATCAACTATCTTTGCAGAATCCCTGCCTTCCTCACTAGGTGGTAAACCCTAGAGGGTAGGGATTATGTTTTTTTTATCATTGTCCCTAGTGCCTAAGGGGATCAGGGTGAAGGCAATAGAAAAAAAGAGGGGGTGAGGGCTATAGCATCACATTCTCAGAGAAGTTTGGAATCATGTAGGAAGAAATCACATTGAGAGCGCTATCCTTAGGGCAGTCACAACAATTTAGACCATTTATTTGGTGTAAGATCCAGAAAATACTGTATAGAGTAGCTCCATGAGAAATATTGGATAAATATGGGTAATTAGATGAGAAAAATTAGATAATGTAGGGCAGGAGCTTTACATAATACCTAAAACAGCAGGCACTCGACAAACGTTCATTCCTCTCCCCTGTTTATTATTTGCCTACGACCTTGGCAGCATTAATGTCCTTCCAATGTTATGTGAATTTATTGCTAAAAAAGGGCTCTACACCAAGAGTTTTCAAGATGTGGTCATCTAGGAACTTTTAGCAATGCAAATTCTTGGACCAAGCCCTGACCTACTGAATCAGAAACGTTCTAGATGGGGCACAGTCATCTGTGTTCAAACAAGTTTTCCTTGAGACTCCACAGCTTAAGTTTGAGAAGCATTGCTCTACACCAAATGGGAGAAAACACCCATGTAAAAGAGGCAAATAATCTGGAGGGAAGCTTGAAAGGTAGGAAATAGCTACCTTATCTAATTTCTTGCTATTAAAAGTGCAATTCCCCAGCTATGGCTGGGTTTGTTCAGTTGGCTGGAGTGTTGTCCCGTACACCAAAAGGTAGTAGATTTGATCCCCAGTCGGGGCGTGTACAGGAGGCAAATGATTGCTTTCTCTCTCTCTCTCTCTCTCTCTCTCTCTCTCTCTCTCTCTCTCCCTCTCCCTCCCTCCCAACCTCCCCTCCCCCACCCCAACTGCTTCCTCTCTCTGAAATCAATAGAACAAAATTTTTTAAAGTGTGCTCCCTGGGCCAGCAACATCACATGACATGAGAGATTATTAGAAATGCAGGATTTCAAGGCCATCCCAAAACTACTGAGTCACAACTGCTTTTTAACAAAATCCCCAGGTAATTTGTACATTGAGCATAAGAAGCACTAATCTGGAGAGTACTTTGAGTAGCAGAAGTGAACAGAGGGAAGGAAAAAAAAAACCAGAACAAGTAAAAATTGTATTAAAAATTAAAATATCCTATTTCTCTCATACAGAAGGGTTGTGTATAAAGTAATCAGTGTTTTATCACATACAATTTCTCTAATTAAATTTTACATTACCCATTGTAAGTCAGTGGGGGTGGGGTACTCCACAGCGTTCTAACGGAGAACAAGTAGGCCACATTTTAAAGCACAAGACATATAAAATAAATCTACTGTGTATTTGTAAATCTATTGGTCCACGTAAATACCATAAGAGAATTCTTAAATTCTTCATCTTCTGTCCCACAATCCTACATACATGCACATTTTTCACATATTTAACAAGTAATACTTTTATCACCATGATTTTGCTATTGATTGCTTCTTTACAACAAAATGCATCACCAACAAAATGAATGAAGCTGTCTGAGGAGAAAATTCCACAGTAGCTTTACTGTCAATGCCCATCATAAACAACCATGACATCACAGCAGCCTTATCTACGGGTTGCCGCTACTGATCGATGGCATCACTCTAGTAGTGTAAATAGCTTCTAATGTCCCATCTTCCACCGTCAAATAGGCTCTGATTATTTATGATAGCTGTTAGGTTACAAGTCTGAGCTGTGGTTTGGATTTATTTTCTACTTACAGCTGCTGTGGATTTCAAGTTAGATAGGATTATTTTTTAGTTAAGATGATGAACTGAGATAGAACTGTCAGGGAGCCAGGTACACCATCATGTCGTCGAGTTGGTGTCACCGTTTGACTATGAATTCACAGTGCCAGAATGCTTTCAGCATTATCATTGTCAACCAAAAAATATTAGCAGAGAGCAGTTAATCACTGGTTGTTACAGCATGAAAAAGAAGGAGGAAAGCACCCGATGCAGCTTTCTGCACAATTAAAATGTTTTTAAAATGCATTCAGCCTTTTGTTACTAAGTTGTGAAAAGGCATATCATCTGCATTGTACATATTTTATGATAATGGAAGTGTTTCAACTTGAACGTGACAGCTAGAGATGATTTAAGAGGTAAGAGGAAATTCATCTCTTCTCATGCAAGGTATTCTTCATAATCATAAAAAAGACTGACAGGTAACTTGAGCAAGAATACGTTTTTGCAGAGAGACATAGATATGAGCTGTGTGTCTATGTGAAACAGGTGAACCTTAAGAATCTGACAATTATCCAGATATTTTGTCACTATAATAACAAATACTTGAATCACCTGAACACTAGATAGACGTGGTAAGTTATCAAAAATGTTTATGGCCCAGTCGGCGTGGCTCAGTGGTTGAGTGTCGACCTATGAACCTGGAGGTCACAGTTCAATTCCCAGTCAGGGCACATGCCCGGGGTTGTGGGCTCGATCCATAGTGGGGGGGTGGGGGGAGGGCTGCAGGAGGCAGCCGGTCCATGAGTCTCTCTCATCATTGATGTTTCTCTCTCTCTCTCTCTCTCTCTCTCTCTCTCTCTCTCTCTTTTTTCCTCTCCAAAATCAATAAAAAGTTCTTTTAAAAATATGGTTATGAACTAGATCAAGGTGATAGACTTAATTTTCCACTTTTTCAGACTGTTTTAGCATTATGTAAATAAGGATTTTTCTTCTGACTTCCCACTTTCATGAGGATTATACCAATTCATTATTCAAATTTCCTCCAATTTAAGTCATTCTTTCTCACTGAGATAATTGTGCTAAAAACAAAAAATTCTCAAAAAACAAGAGGCAAGTTTTCACCATGCAAAATAGTATGTGGTTAATACCCTATAGCTGTATTTCTCAAGATAATTTTTTAAAGAAATTCAAGTTATGACCATATTTAAAAATCTTAAGTTTCAATATTTATTCTGTCAGATCTTGTGTTTTATCAGTTAACCAAGCTTTTAATGTAATACGTATAATATTTAAACATCTGTCATGGCAAAATTATCTGTCCTATTTAATTTTAGATTATTTTATAAGTCTTTTAATTATATATAAAACAATTGCTGCATTTGGTGTTTTTAAATGTTTTTTAAGCTCTATAAAAAATAACTGGAAATCATTTTGCCCCTCACAACATTTTGTAAATATATAAATAGTAAGAGCATATCTAAACTTAAGAATGGCAAAGAAATATGAAATTATTACTGTAGCAACCTATCTTTCTATATCATTTATAATCTGATCAACTACACATGCCTCCTATAAAGTCATTTTGAGACATATTCTACATATTTAAATATTTTTAAAATGGAAAGACAGGCAGTTTAATGGTGATAAAGCAGCAGCTTGATGATGTATAAAAATGAAAACAGAGAGTTTCCCCCAATAACTGTTGCCCTTACATAAGTACTGTGACAATTATTTAACACTAGGGTGCTTCCCTTTCTAATGGTAGCTACTGGAACACTCTTCCCAATATGCTTTGCACTGCTAAAAGTCTTAAGTAAACTGAAAATCAGCCGAGAGAAAGTGGGAATGTGGCCGCTAGGATTTGACAATAGCTGTTTTGTCACATCTAGGCCCTGGTACTCACTCAGGAAGTGGGGATTCATCCAGCTAGCTGATGCCAGGGGAGGATGATTTATTGCCTGGTGTCCTCAGTGGCAATTGGACCCTTTCCCACTGTCACTCACAACTTGCAAAGATTGTGTCCTAAAGAAGAGGTTCCCCTCCGTTCTAAAGAAATCACAATGCTTGTCATAAAGTGTCTTTTAGCAGAGGGAAACGGGTATGAAAATGGGCAAAGAAAGGGAACAATCAGAAGAGGAGAGAAGATGGATGTTCTGTAACCTTTTCTCAGAGACCCATTTCTTCTACTTTTTCTCCTGTCTTTAGTGGGGTTTTGTTTTGGCTGATGACAATGCGTAATAGCCTGATAAATTGATTTTATGAGTCCTTTTTCTTGTCTCCCGAGAAGACACTAACTCATTGGGACTTCAGAGGGCTCACAGAGGCAGGAGACAACAATTAGTTTGTTGAAGATGTCAGAAAGTAGCTTCAGAGTTTTGCCAGGAGAAATCCTTACTGACAGATCAGTGCTGACAATGTTGGCAGCTGCAGGAAAAGTGCAGTGTGCTGCTCCAGCATCTCAGGGTCTGAGGAGGTAGGCTGCTGCACATTAACTCTGCATTTTGGCTCGGTCCTCAGAGCAGTGAATTCCTCCTGACTCACCAGAATTAAAAGGGAATGTGGGTGGGTAGGGGTTTTTTTTGTTTTGTTTTGGTGAGTTGTGGTGTTTTGTTTTTGTTATTTTGTGTTTTGTTTTTTGTGTGTGCAGTTTTTTTGGAGGGGTGAGGGGGGGTGAAGTGCAAGAGCTAGTTTCTACCAAACATTTCATTAAATATATATTTTAATAGCTAAATCAAAAATTAAATTTTAATGTTGCTGTTAACTTAAATTTAAACCAGTGCCTAATTAAATCTCTATAACCATTTTTCAAAACCTTTTATGGACTGCATAATGTCAAATTTACTTTTCTATATGTAAAAATATAGGCTGCCTGGCACTCAACCCTATAGAACATATTAATCACAATAAATCTTTTTAAGGACCACCTTGGCATATATTAAAGAGATAAAATACTCATGGCCTGAACATACTGAAATTAGTCCATTAGTCAAGCACTTTACAGTATCATCCTTGAAATTATTTAACATTCAGGTTTATTGCCTAAAACCTTTGATTTGAGATTACCAAGCAAGAGGCTCAAAGTGTTGCTTTTCTAATGAAAATAACCTAACTTTTCAAACATGAAGACATAAAATTGGCAATTTCTTGAAAGCTTGGAAACTAATATTACATTTTGGTAAATGTTATAAATATTAGTATTTCCCCTTCAACATAAAAAAATATCAAATGATAGATCTGTATATAGCATAAAACAGTATTTTATGTTCTCATAGCCTTATAATTATTTGCTTTCAAAGATGCATGTTTGGAATACCATACTCTTTGTGTGGATATGTGTCTATAGTGTGTTAATTAGATATATGCATTTTCATGTAAAATTATCACTTTAGACTTGGTGTCTTGGAAGTTGTAATTTAGCAAAGAATATTTCTAGGCATTTAATCTTTAAGAATGTCTCCCAGATAGAGTTAAATGTAAGCCTTCTCTATATTTTGAAGAAAGCTACATCAATATGGGTGTTTCTCATATTTCTGACAAAACAATATAAAGCACTCAGGTTAGAGAAATAATAGGAGGTGGAGATGGGGAAAGTTTAAGTATTCTCCAGTGAAGAGTTCCAGGAAAGCCAGGAAGTAATGAAGCCTGGATCCCACACTTGGTTTTGCTGTCAACTAGTAAATGACCTTGAACCTTTCTGGGTTCCACTTTCCTCATCAGTAAAATGAAGGGTTAATCGGGACGATCTCTCCAAGGACCCTTTCAAGAGACCTAAGTTTATGAACAGTCTCATTTGAAATTACTGAGCATAGTGAATGAATTTAGCCAGAGTGAGGTCTCTAAAACAAACAAACAAACAAACACAACAACCAACCAAACAAAAAACACACATTGTATACAAGAATAGCCAATGCTACTGTCTGAAATTTGAGGAGTGATTATGTAGATTTGGGAGGCACCCACATTCTTTAATTCAGGCGGATGAAGAAGAGCCAGAGAAATAAAACTCACTTCACAGACTTTGCTACTGATCTACTTACTACACAATACAATTTGGGGGACAAAGTGAGAACTGGGAACGGAAATAGGATTAAGAGGTTCTTCTAGAACTTCCCCCTGCTACCACTGCTGCATGTTATCACAGTATCAATATGGCTGTTAGGGAATAAATGCACTTAACAGGTAATGTTAACTCCACAGAAATAAATTACTTGGTCAAATCATTCATTAAATGCATTAATCCAGTCGTAAGGGACCTGCATCAGGGCAATAATTGCACTGTCATTTCAAAGCTTTTAAAAGCAAATCAATCCAAATTATATCAACTTGACATATACCTTCCCAGCAGCAATACTTCAGTATCAAATAAGAAATATACAATAATAGACAGCATCCGGGGTATTTGTAAAGTAGTTTGGAAGCTTTTCACATTTTTGGCTAAACTTAGAGTATTAAGGGTTAGGAGGGCAAAAAGCATCCTGGCTCAAAAGGTCTGACCCAAGTTTTTCCCACTTTACTTTCTGAGCCAAGCCATACCATTAACTCACTTTACATAGCTTCCTAATATTTGTCTCAAATATCGCTGCAATAGATAAAACCAGCACTTCAATCACAACAGTGAATAGAGTTCTACTGAGTAACACAAACTCCCCGGCACAACAAGAGACTTTTAAAATGCAAGCACTCTAAAGTTAGCAGCACCCCTGAGAGCCACAAATTGAGAGAGATTAATTCTGTGCCCCTGCACCCCTCATTACCAGGAGAGTTGAAGTAGGTCAAATGCAAGTTAATCTCCTGAATTCCACTTTTGCTCATGGATATTAGGCCAGCCATTACTGTGTGTTGGCTAATATCTTTAAGCTCCATGCATGCAAAATTAATAAACAGTGGGCCCAGCCAATATGAAATATAAATAAAAGTAAATGCCTTGAAGTGATTTTACATAGTAACATTGCCCGCTACAGTAACTGAGGAAGCATATGCACACTTGTTACCCATGTGCTATCTAGAGCCAACATGGGTGAAAACAATGAAATGCCATAATCTGAAGTTCTGAGTTCTTCCCAAATAAACAATCATGCTGATGCAGAAATGTTAGTCAACCTAAATATCTGAAACTTCAAATATGATACGCCTCCACCACTCATTTTAAAGAGCAAGGCAGATTGCTCATGTGGAAGGTGATGAAGTTTTAAGTGAAGCAAGACTGCCATCACTCTGTGAAGGTACAATGTTTTCCATTCTTTAGGGGAGGGGAAAAAAGGGGGGGAAAAACCCAGGCGTACATGTCAGCACGGAGCCTGTAAAATCAGGACTCTGCTTGTCCAGAAGGCCTCATAACAACTTAATTGCCTTACCTCTCTGTGACTACAGCCCGGTCAAACCACTGCTATTCTATTTTCATTATGAACTGCATATTTCCAGGAGTGATAAATGCTGTGACTTCTTTGTAAAATTAAATGGACCATTATCTTGCCTTTTGACGAGCTCTTTTTCCTTTTGGAAATGCTTTCACATTCTAACTTATTCCATATGATCCTCCCAATAACCCATGTGGATAGTATTCGAATGCTAGGAAAGACTATCCTTTGTACTGTAGCAAGGCATATATTAAATTAATTAAGTTATGAAATTAATAACCAGGGGATCTGAACTCTAGTCCTACCACTGACGCTAACCAGTTGAGAAACTGATAAAGTCATTTTATCTCAACAAGCACAGAAAATGAAGAGTTCACTTAAATGACAGTTCAAGCAATGAAAAAATGCAAATGGCCCTTAACATTAAAAAAAAATTCTTAACCTCATTCTCAGAATAAGAAAAATATGAATTAGAAATACACCCCCAAAACATCACTTTTTAACCTATCCTTGGCAAAAGTCAAACCATTTAGTTATATGCCATGTTGCTGTGTACGAGTAGGCAATGAGGCACTTTCATAGCCTGCCATTGGGAGGGTTGGTTAGCACAACTATGGAAAATGGGCAAAAACTGAAGCAATTATAAATGCACATACCTTTTGACTCAACAGTTAATGTCTAGGAATTTATCTTGTAGATATTTCTCACCCAGCTCCAAATGCTCCATGGAAAAAGTAATTCACTTAGCATTGTATGAAATAGCAAACAATAAAAACAATAAATTATGATATATACATTCAGTGGAGTACTATACAGCAAATAAAAAGGGTGAGGAGGTTCTTTAAATACAAGTGATCTGTCAGGTAAATAGGTGAGTGAAAAAAGCAATCTGCAGAATGGTGTGTTTACTGTATAATACTTGAGTAAAAGAGAAAAGCAAAAATATATGCATTTGTTTCCATATGCATATCATACATCTAGAAAGATACACAAGAATAATGTTGGTTATGCCTCTGGGAGTGAGAGGACGTGATGGGAGACAGGTGTGCTTGCTTAGTTAATTAAATATGTAAAAGAACTACATAGGTATATAGAGACAGATACATAGAAACATAGATATATGTAAAAAGATCTCCAAATTATTAATATGAAAATAAGGCAAATAAATAAATATACTGATGCACTTTGCATGAAAAAAAAATGTCTTTCTGTATACATACAATGCATGTGTATGTGTGTGTGTGTGTGTATACACATATGTTTCCATAAAAAAATTTTGGAATGATATGCAAAAAATTGTTGAAGTTAAGGAGAAAAGTGTCTACCGGGAGAAAGAAGACATACTTAGGCACTGCTTGAAATTCACTATGTGCGTGTGTTCCTTCCGTAATCATTTTAACCACTTCTAACACAAAAATAGGGAAGGGGTAGAAAGCTATCCATAATGGGAGCTATCTTCCTAACATGGGTTAAAATGACCCGTAATAAATGGATTCTATTACTCCTACCGTCCCACCTTCCTTCTTGTTATTCAAATTTAGATGAGCCTACTGTGAAAAAGAAAATTCCCAATTAGAAATTCTGTGCGGATGACAGGCCCCTGAAAACATAAGAGCAAGAGCTCAGGGAATGGATTTGTCTGGTTCGCCACATAAACGCCCAATAAATACGTGTTGACTGACTGACAGGCCCAATTGCTTAGCATGCTACAGAATATGTGCAAAATAGCCTGCTTGAGCCGTCTGCCATCCCATGAAGACATTTGATTCCAACAGGCTAGAACTTAATTGGAAAAATATGGGAAGGACAGGATGGCAAGACCATCCTAACAAAGTCGTCTAAAAATGGATGTTTATTTCTCTCTGCTTATCTACAGAGCACCTTCCTCCCAAGACACTGAACCTTAAAAACATCATTTCTACCAACAGAAATCATTCTATTCCACGCGCTTTGCCAGAGCTCCCTGAGAAAGCAGTGATAGTTTAAGTAAGTAAAGAAAGATGGGGGTACTACAGGGTTCTCTCTGTGCACACACATGCACACGGACCAGAGGAGGTGAATGCTCTCAGAAAAATTATTATGTTTTATCCACTGAAGTAAAAAGAGGCTGTTTCTGGGTGTGGAGTGTGAAAAACAGTCTCACTACTTTATAGTCACACCTCATAACATAATCCTGTAACACCTACTGACCCAGGATCTCCAAGAAAGGGATAGTGTTAATTCTATTGCACTTATGGGAAATTTGGGAAATATGTAGCCAAGATCCCCTCAGCCCTGAGGTTCTTACTCATAGCCTTAACCATGATAGTCCCTTCCTTATTTGATGATGAGTAGAATCTGCCTTGTTCTTTGATTGGGCACTCATAGAGCAGAGCAGTCCTCTAAGATAAATATTATTAACTCTGTGACTACTATTGTTGCTTATTTCAGAGCATAAATAGACACGTCTATGTAGACGCCCTTGCAGACATCTGAAAGTAAAAACGCATGTTTTGATCCTGAGTCAAAGATTAATACCAATATATATTTATGCCTACAACCTTTTCTTCCCAATCATTTCAGAAAGAACATTTTTTCTTTAAAATATTTTAGTCAAGCCCTAGCCCGTTTGGCTCAGTGGATAGAACGTCGGCCTGCGGACTGAAGGGTCCTGGGTTTGATTCTGGTCAAGGACACATGCTGGATCAATGATTCTCTCTCATCCTCGATGTTTCTATTTCTTTCTCCTTCTCCCTTCTTCTCTGAAATCACTTCGCTAATTTTAAAATTTTTTTTAAATATTTTAGTCAAGGAATTATGTAGGCCAGAACAAATGTTTTAAACTGATGGAGCCATCAGCAGTACTATATATTCAGGCCTCCCTCTCCTCTCCTTCATGTCATATTCAGAGTATTTTTATTTTTCAAACATTGAACCATTTAACGGCCTGCACGGTTAAGGCTACGGTTGGTTGTTAACCACTTCTCTAAATACTTCAGGAGGCTGCAAAACAGTAGAATTGCACTTTTTTACTTCAATATAAAGTCCTGTTCACCCCCACTCCTCAGCCCCCCTCCTCGCGCTCCCCCATGAATGTGTTTTTCTCCCTTGCTTCTTAGAGGCATTTGGTAACAATCAGGCTTTTATTTTAAGGAGCCCTAAGATAAGGTATCTGTGAGCTCCACACTTGGAGTAATTGATCACATTTGTTTCCTGTTCGTAGGTTAGACTCCTCACTCTTGCTCTTTTTTTTTTTTTTTTTTTTTTTTTTTTTTTTTTTTTTTTTTTTTTTTAACTTGGCATGTTTCTCATTACCCTCTGCCTTGTTAGCCCAGTAGACATTTTCTACTGTGGAGAGTAAAAACAGGACGATACTATTACAAATCCCATCTAGTCGGTGACAGCAACCCTCCTCTTTCTTTGGGAACTTCTGGCCACTTCCCTCTCCAGTGGGGAGCGCTCCTATGGACACAGGTATGCTGGCCTGTAACTGAGGGAGGCTGTGTGACACCCGCGTGGTGTCTGCATCTTTAATTCTCACACGGTGCTGATTCCTACCGAGAGCCCGTTCCCCAGGATGACAACATTGTCATCATGTGACTCAAACGGCCCCACCTCGTTTCATTTGGGAATGTTAGCTCAGGTTCAATAAGCGTCAGCTGCCTGTTCTGTAAAAGAAGACCCGTATCTTTCCCGTTTATGCTTTCCAGATAAATTGTAATCAGTAGCATTTTATTGACCCTGTCAGGTGGGGCTTAATTTCAAATATTGTCTAAGGAAAGAAAAATGCAGAAATCTGAACAATCAAGTTTTCTTTTTTTGTGTGTCTGTGGACTAATGAGCAGAGTTCAAGACTCAGCCATTATCCTATCATGGTTTCAATCACAACAAAGCAAAAATGCTAGTAACTCAGTGTAAAATGAAATTAAAGAGCTGCCTTTGTTTTCCTTTTTAGGACAGCAAGACATATCAAAATAAATTGTCTATAAAGGCTAAAATTAAATGAATGTGTTTAACTATAACATTAACATTTATTTATAAAAATATGATAGATTCTAATAAAGTGATATACAGTTCATGAAATAAATCTTAATCCTTTGCCTAAATGGTATTCCTTCAACATTCAAAGTTTTAAAATTATCTTCTTAACAATGCCACTTTTGTTTGTTTAGTTGGTTGGTTGGTTTGGGTCTCAATTGTTCTTACCCGTCACCATATTTTGGCACCCTTGCATAAATAGCCAGCAAAAGCAAGGTATTTTCATAAAGTGCAAAAGGAACTGAGATTCAGGAGAAAACTTGGGCTATGGTCTAAGCTCTACCCCTATCGTTAGGTGACCTTGGGCAAGTAGCGGACGCTCTGTGACCCTGACTGTCCTCCTGTGTAAGGTGAGCGGGCTGGGCCAGATGGCCCCCGCGGCAGCTCGGACGCTCTGTGACCCTGAGTGTCCTCCTGTGTAAGGTGAGTGGGCTGGGCCGGATGGCCCCCACGGTGGCTCCTCAGTGCTCACACTCTGTGGTAACTAGCATGGCCATGAATCACACTGTGATAGATTGAGTCCTCGATTTTTTCTGAGACCTTTAAATACAGTAGCTGCTGCCCCATGTGGCTACTAAGCACCCGAAATGTAGCTAGTCCAAGTTAAGATGTACCGAGAGCAAACACTCCAGATTCCAGACTTTAGTGCCTAAAGAAGGCAAAATATTTCAGTAATAATTTTTACATTGTTTTACAATTTGAAATGGCAATATTGTGGATATATTGGTTGAGTAACCTATATTATTAAAATTAATTACATCTGTTTCTATTTTACTTTTTATAAATGCAACTCCTAAAAATTTTTAAGTTATGTGTGTGGCTCATGTTATATTTCCATTCTACAGTAATGTAATAAGGGGTCCACAACTGCGTGTTTACCACAGAAATAGGATTAAAATGGAAAAAAACTGAAATATTTAATTTATTGAGGGCCTACAATAATAAAAGAGCAATCACTTGTCCTATGAATAAAAATATATAGGTCAAAGCCAAGCTTGAAGCACCTATGCTATTCAAAAAAAAAGCATAAGTGTTATAAAGTATGTTTCCTAATACTACAGTACTAGTAATCAACATGTAATCTAATAGCTTAAAAATTCCCCCCATACTTGTAACTTAATATTCTTATCTAATATAATTTACATTCACAAACATCTGAATTATTTTCCCATTACTTCCTTTACAACATTAATAAAAAATTAGAACAACATTAGTGAAAATATTTATGTGGTATCATAAATTATATTCTGTGCCCAGCCCCTGTGGCTCAGTGGCTGAGCATCAACCCATACACCAAGAAGTCGCTCGGTCGATTCCCAATCAGGGCACATGTCTGGGTTGCAGGCTCGATCCCCAGCAGAGAATATGCAGGAGTCGGACAAATGATGTTTCTCCTTCTCTCCTCTTCCCCTCCTTTCCTTTCCCTCTAAAAAATAATTAAATCAATAAAACCATTTTTTAAAATTATTTTTTGTTTCTTTAGATAGATGTATCTATCCACTTTATCTTGAGAATCCCTTTGCTAGTGAATTCTGGAAGAACTGAGGCCAGAGACCAAACTTTTACATATTTTTTGTCAATAGTAGTATCTAGATAATTTAGATTATTAAGGAAAAATCATGTCTGCACATTTGTATGATAGCTATTTCAGTCAATAACTATCATTTTGTGTTTAAAAATGATAGATCAAGGCCATAGTATATTTATATTATGTATCTTTCTAGTAGGTACTGATATAGAATAAATGTTCATTACATTACAGTGAAACCTAACCATTAAAAGAAGTATTATCTATCCTGTACTAATGTAAATCCAGTTATTATCTGAAAAGAACATTCTATAGCACATAAAAAATGAGAAGAAATAATAATTACATAGCTGATTACTGTCATTTTCTCTCTCCAATATTGAAATGTTTTCCTTATAAATATATGCAATCTGATTTTTATCATTCTTTCTCTCAAGTATCTGCATCTTTGTCCATCCCCAGAACCTGACACCTTGTTAACTTATGGCAGGTAAAAGCTTTTGAAGATCTACTACTACTCCTGCCCTAATAAGGTCGCTGACCTTTCAGGCTCAACTCCAGCTCACCCCCTTCTTCATTTCCTTTCCTATCATTAGTCTGAAATGGCATCAACTACCTCTCAATTTTCTTCATCCCTTCAGTGTCCCACCTTTTAGTCCAAATTCACCTAATTAGGAACTTAATTTCCTTTTTTCTCGATTGAAGAATTGATAATGGACAGACCCCATTCATCTCTGAATCACAGAAAATTCTATTGATGATTTCTTATTTAGGAATGCTAAGCAGTTACTCTAGAAACTGACTTGTGGAAGACAAGTTTCTCCAAAAAAAGTATATTTTTCTAATCACAGAACTAAGCAAAAGTGTTGTTTTTATTTGTCTGTAACTAAAATGGGAAGAGAAGAATCATTTAAATCCAATAAAGCGTACATTTATTTTATATTTTATTTTATACAGTCATAGCTACTTATATTTAAAACAAGTAGATTTTCCTGTCAGGTGGCAAATAATTGAGTTCTACTAGAGGATTACTGTGTTTAAAGAGATATATCAGGGAGTTAAGACAATAATTCCTGAAGCTGGTCATTTTTGGCAAAATTATACAAAGACTTTGTTGCACCAGAAATGACACTTATGGACTAAATGTCTATCACCAGGTAGGAGTCACATATTAAAATAACTATCTGGGAAATTAATTACCTAACTTTACCAAAAAATTATACTTTGACTTTAATGTTAATAATTTAACTGTAGAATTTTCTACTGAACAAAGCACCTACATTCCTTGTATCCCCCACCCAAAATGCATTCTATGACCTTAAAAGTTGGTGATAGAAAAAAAAAAACCTATCCAACAATTTTATTCTAATACTCAGCTCAAACTTTTAATGTCTAAATTCAAGTCCTATTCATTCAAAGAATGAAAAAATCATCAGCATCATTATAAACCTTGGAATTGACAATCATAATAAATAGCAAAGACAAGCCAACTTCATTTTATCCAACAGGTAGTTGAACCCACATCCAGTGCATTCTTCCATAGGACATCAGGACAAATCAACTCACCAACATTTGTCTTATGACAAGTCTATTCAATGCAGAAGAGAATTACTGAAATTGATGACTTAGGAGAAAATGCAGCTTCTTCAAAAAAAGAGGAGGGGGAAAAAGCACTTTTCAAGCAAATAGTCTCACTGCTCTCTAGGTCTTTGGTGGGCCATCTAAACTGAATGAGGATTAGAGCTTTGCTATTTGGACCAAAGCTATGCCAACACAATTTAGACTCTCCCCTCAAAGGGGAAGTTATAATGTTCATTCCATGAAGTTAGAATTTATTCTTATAAAGATAAAAATTATAATAACCAATTGTTGGCTATTGCTTTTTCCTCCTCATTGAATGATTCATGCTACATAAGCCTATCTATAGCATGTTCAAAGGATTTGGCTATTTGTAAGAGACAGAAAAGCTAAAACAACTTCAAATTCAGCTATCTAAAAAAGAAAAATTTATAGGAAAATGAAATAGAAAACAAAACCATTTTTTTAAAAAACAAAATTAAGTGAATAAATTACCTCATCAATTTTAGAAAATAAGATTGATACGATTTTGCCTAAAAATGCAATCGCTTAGATCAGGAAAAATCATTAATAGTTAGCAATCATTAAAATGAAGAATTCACTCTAGTTAAGACTAAGGAACCTGAATTCTGACCATCTTAGAGCCCCTCATAAGAACGTTTTCAAATGTAAAAGAAAAATGAAAGGATCGCTTTTACGAGTTGCCATGTTTTCTCCTTCACCTCCTGATGCTACTCCAGATTAATCCTAAAGAAGTAGATGTAAATACTGAGTGGAATTCGGAGCTTGTCCCAGGACGCAGCAGCGTTGTAAGATCGACCAAACCATGTTATGTAGACATTAGCAGGGGAGGGAAAGAAGAATTAAAGAATTAAACCCAAACGTTTCTTCTAAACTTTTGGAAGATAACTTTATTTCATCCTTAAGTATATTTTAAGAACTTGCATTTCTGCAAACCAATTATGGTCTCAACACAAAACTTCGTATATAACAATCGACATTCTGTAAATGGACATGTTGTTAAAGTTAGTGTATGACAATAAGAATACAAAATTTCTTCTCATATCATTCAAGTAATCCAACACCTCACCCTAACTCTTCTGTTAACAAGCAGGATACATTTTTTCCCCAAAATATTGAACGAGTATTAAGTTTCTTAAGCAAATGAAAGAATACTTGCTCAGTCCTCTGTAACTAACCAGTAGATTCACATAGCTGAAATCTTTGATCATTTCTTTCCTTTCTTACTTTGTAAACCTCCTTAAAGTTATTATATAATGACCAGAGTAATGAAGTCCTGAAGATTTTCCATTGAGAGTGGAATTAATCCCAGAGTACTGAGAATTCAAAAAAAAAAAAAAAGTCAAAATATTGTTAGGAAAAAATTAAAAGGAGACGTTGTAGCATTTTTCATCCTAATATCAAAAAATGTCAAACCCAGTGAATAGGATCATAGTCACATGTTTTTGACACTCACACTGACAGTAACCCCCCAAAAATCTGCCATCCCCCCAAACTGCCCAAGGACACATTCATTCTCAAAAACCTCATGCCTACCAATTTTCCCCTTATTCCAAACAACTGATCATTATTTCTCCTCCAAAGTTGCCAGAAATTCCTCACTGCCCGTAAAGCTTAATTTACTAGTTCATAATATTCCCATATTTATGTATTAAGCTACTTTCACAGGACACAAAAGAATATATTTGCCAAAATTGGCCATTTCTGTTTCTCTTTTTTAGTTTAGTTTGGTCATTAATATTCCTATGTTAAATCCTAACCTAGCCTTTAACTTATCTCATGGAAAATCTAGAGTGCGTGTACTCCTTAGAAAGTGTGTGCAAAATTTAAAAGAATTCGTGTTTTATGGCTAAATCATAGAAGACTGAGAAAAGGAAGAATGCAAGGAATGTTGTTAGAATCTCAGAACGTCAGACCAAGTGAATGGTCGCCATGAAAATACAGCTGTATATGTTTGCATGGGCATATGTTTGTTCAGTTTTTTTTCCCCCCCCCTTCCCGCACTGGAGCTTCAGCTTTAGGTCATTCTGCAAACAAGCCCCAGGAGACACACAATTACACTCCCCTGGAGATTGACCCCTTAGAGTGCCCACCTGTAGCCAAACACAGATAGCATCCCGGAGCAATGAATTAGCACTCTAAGCTGATTAGAGCAGCTCTGCACAACTCTATTTTATTGACACAATGAAGAGAGGACAGAAAGGGGCCTGAAATGAGAAAATCATTTCCATGCTGACTGAATTAAAAGAACAAAAGGGCTCCGTGCAGTTGCAGCATTCAATTTGTCGGGGGAAAAAGGAAGCCACTTAATGGCTCACAATAGATCTGAGCAGACAGATGAAATTTAAAACTTCAGCATGAGTGCGATTAGCAGCGAAACATATTCTAAATCATTTCCTCCATATGCATAATTTCGTTTGATTATTTAGTTCTGTGTTTTACAAAAACACTAGGCTAGATGCTATCTTCACAATGTCTTGACTTTTCATTTTTCAAAATCACCGAACAGCTTCTCATTGTATGTTAATGTCCTCAGTGACAATATAAATTGAACAAAACAAGTGTGGCTGGTGGTTTCCTTTCGCCTTTCGTTTCCAAAAGCGAATGTATAAACAGAGGTTAATCTGTGAAAACTAGGATTGCAAAGTAATCTTCTACCAAACGATTTGCGATTTGAAGTTAAATAAATTACAGACAACAGGGGCCCTTCAGGATGGTGTACAAGGCAACCAATTATTGCAACCGGAGGCTTCAAATAAGCTCTGCTATGCTCAACTCAAATCTCAAAACTGTCTTTCTCATTTTAAAGGATAGCATTAATATCACTAAAGGCAGCATCGTTAAGACAGCATTTTCCAAATGAATAATCTTTATGAAATTTAGTTCAACTCATCACTGTTTTGCTTGTTCTGACTTCTAAATTCCTGAATTAAATAGAATCTGAAATTGATGTCAAAAAAAATGGTCACTTAATAAGCAAGCCTCATCTTGAGACACGTTAGAGCATTGAAGAAGTTCTAGAATTCCTCTTGACGGTTTTTTATTTCCCCAACTTATAAGAAAAATCTAAATGTATAAACTATATATGGAAAACAGACTTGGTTTTCCTGAACTGCTCAAATGTTTGTTTTCAATGAAGGTTTTTCTCTTGCCGGTGTTGACTTGCAGTGTTTAAAAATAAAAAGAGTAGAAGCCACGCTCTTAGTTTCTGATTAAGCGCACGTTTTCATTTACCATGCCTAAACTTCTTTTTTTAAAGGCTTTTTGTTTAAAGTAGCTCTTCAGACATTTAACCTCTCATCTGGGCTCCTAATTTAAATGAAGAAAATTCCCTCTTTCTGATCTTGAAATGCCTTTTGCCAAGGTGTTGAGGTGCAATGTAAACTGAGCAAAATGGTATAGAACAGGTCGAAAGAAAAAAAATTACTCTAAGATACTTTGGGATTTGATATTTGGGGTGCATTACTCCTTAATTTGCTAAGTGAAATTTCCCCCAAGAGGAAGCTCAAGGTACTCGGAGGATGATGAAAGCACCAGGGAACAGCTTCTATTCTCTTGACTCAATGAGGTAAGAGGTTTTTATATAAAGAGAAACTATAAAGCTTGTGGATATTTTAACAAAATCAACGTAGTGTAACTTTGCTGACAGCTTGTCACATTTCACTGACTGTCTGTCTGGGGTACCGTGATAACATCTGCATTCACTCAGTATGAGAGCTTAACACAAGACAAAAAAGTGAGCCCTGCCACAGGCGGTCCATCAGTCTGTCAGTTCTGACATGTCATCTGAATTTTTTGAATCACTAAACACTTTTGAGACTCTGGTACTTATTATCTTTTCTTAGTTTCTATACTCACTCAGCAATGCTGGAAAATGTGAAATTTGCAAGTAAGGTAGTGGACGTCCCAGGCTTTTTGTTGTCTAATCCGTAGGCCCTCATTCATGCTCACTGTTAATCTCTTAAGACATTATAAAACTGTTAGACAAAGAAATGTGAATACCTCTGCTTCTTTCGTGAATGGGAGGAAACCAAGGAAAATCGGGATCATGCTAAGCTATTCTTTTCACTATGAAAATGGTAACTTAAACCTGTTGCATCAAATTATCTATAATTCCCCACGCTAAGGCGAATGGTTTTGAAGAATGAACAAGAGTAGTGTCACATAAGGAGAAAAATGATCACAGAATTTTCAAAATCTGCCAAATCTGATGTTGACAGAGCATTGGGATCCTGGTTGCTGATTTTCTCGCTGTTTCTGTTTTTTATGCCGGGCTACACGGCATATGGTTAATATGCTTTCATGAAAACATGTAAAAAAGTTTACTGATAATTACTATAAATCATCAAATAGTTTAGGTAAGTTTGCTCTGCATGAGGAACACTGGGAAAGTTAACAGCCACATGACAATAGCCTTAAAATTGGGCTAAAATTTATTAAAATACTCTATATGCCTTATTTAATGAGCAATTTTGTCCTCAAAACTAGAAAACTTTACAGAAATGTTTCTGTAAAGTGTAAATATAAATGGATCCTCAGAGCCAAAAAGAATGCTTTTATGAAACACATAAAACAGCCAAAGCTGCATTTCTCTCTCCTCCTTACAGTCATCCAGGACATTAAATTAAAATGATGGGCATCTATTCTCCAACTAACCAAGAGATAGGGAAGATAAAAAAATAATATTAAATTAAGAGGCAAGTTTTCTTCTGGCTCTCAAATACTATTTCCCTTTTTTCATAAGCACATGCTTCACACCTGCAAATGATTTCAGGTTTAGACAAATGCCCTTGTAAGTGACTAACTACAGGTGTGCTTCCACCTGCACCCTCGAAATGACTGCCCCCCAGATGGTGAATATTTGTTCGGAAGGAAGGTGACACATATCAGATGGATCCCCAATTAATTTAACCAAAACTACAAGGCAAAGAGAATTGTATGGACATTTGGCTAAGGGTAAGAACATATAAAATAAAGATAAAATGAGAAAATAAGGAGGGAAAGAGGAAGAAAGGAAAGAAAAAGGGAAAGGAAAAGAAAGTTGTCATTAGTCACTATGGTATTTTGCCAAGACGTGTGGTGAACAAACAGTACATGCCTGTGGAATTAATATGTTAGTAAAGAACAAAAATAGGAATGACTCTTTAAACCAAGTGCTATCTTCTGCCCTTACTAGTGTTTCATATAAATTCAAGTGGAAAAACAATTTTCCATACAAACAGAACCTCCCTAATGTAAAAATTGGGTAAATGGCGCTCACACTAAGGATTCCTCTGCTGTGAATAGACTTTGTGACTATTTCCCACTTTTCTTCCTTTGGCATCTCGTCATCTTGTAACTCTCTCAAGAGCTTCGATGTAATGTCATTTGCTTGATGTTTAGTCTGTGCCTAAAATGTCAGCTGTTTATTATTTTTAACATTTCAACGCTAACACAATGGCACTTCAGAATAAAGGGCAAGGTTTCTGACACATCTCAATGACCAAAGGACTTATATTAAATAGGATTTCCATTCTTCCTGAAAATACAGGGTCACCAATTTTTTTAAAAGTTAGATGGACCAGTTTTGATTACTACATAATTTTCTTCCGACATTTCTGTAACCTGGCTATGAGTGGCCCTGTTTTAGACACCTAGCTTATTACTTCAAGGAGTCTATGCTTTGTTTAGAACTAGAGAAAACCACCTTTTCTTTGTATTGAACAGAAGACCAAGACTGTGAAAGGGTTGTAAGCCAAAGGACAAGAAGATAAAAGGCTAATTCTCCAAAGGCAGCATTTCTGCCCTTCCTAAACTCCACAGCTCAGGGCTCTCATAGGGAGGAACTATTTGGATTCTAGACAAAAATTAAGAGAGTAAATACATATAAAGTTTTCCATGACACTAGAATAAACTTATAAAAGTTATAGCAAAGCTGAAAACATAAGTGGTTTTCAAATGATGACAGATAAATTCACAGCTGACAGAGTCTTGATGAGGGCAGCTGATGGTGGAAAACCACCACAATTATACTATGTTTTCAACCTCTCCCATCTCATGTAATGAACTCTAACACTTTATCGTGGCAATCAGTGCTTCTTTTTAATTATTTTTTCTCAGCTAGAATTAACTAATCCTCCAGCTCCCTAAATCTAGTCTATCAGAATTCAGTTTTTAAAATCACATTAATCTGTATCCATATCATATGTCACATCACAAGTCTGCCCTCCTTGCCTTAAAAGTCCTAATATTTTAAGTATCACCTTACCTGGTTACATCACCTTCATCCTACCCCATTGAAATGAAGGCAAAATAACTTTCTTTTCCCTTCTCAACACTACTTGGAGGATTGTAATTGGGGATTAATGTTCTGAGCACTTAGCTGGACTATACAGAGAAACCAAAATGCTTCAATGATACTTTACAACTACATCTTACACTCTAAAGGAGGTTCATGGAAGATTTGCAGAGCAGAAACTAAAGTCAATTGGAGATCCATGTCTTGATCAATCAGTTATGGTAGTTGAATAAGGAATCAAACTTCAAATGAACACTTCTGAGTCAAGCTCACCAACTGACATTATATACCTCCTTACCATAATACCCTTCATAATGTTCCTGACAGGTCAACATTTAGGGACCCATGTGAAGCTCTGTAATTTAAATCATAACAATTCATTATTTCAGCAAGTGTTTTCCATATTTTTAAGCCAGACTCATCTATTGGCCAACTCAACTATTCTTTAACCTTTGTATTGCTGACAATACAGAATTAACATGTTCAAAAGAGAATTTCCATACTTTGGAAGGTACAAGGAAAGTGAAAATTCTCTTGTTAAAATCATATTCACACCTGGCTTTCTTGAGATTATTTCCTTTTTTGAAGTTAGAAAAGAAAGCGAAGTCCTACATTCTTATTAAACCTTCCAATTAAATGCATTACTAAATCTAGATAGTTCTCAATGGAGGCCCCCACACAAGGAGAGATTCCAGGATATAACAGAGTTTGTTTAAATAAAGAATCATTACCACATGGCTGTTTTGTGACTGTTTAGCCCATGCTGCAGAATTTAGAAGGTATACACATTATATTTTAATGGTCAGGAGAACTGAGATGGGAAGGTAACTTTGCCTCAGAGAAGCAGAGACCCCCTACTACTTGTCCCACCCACCAAGCTCTTCCTTCAAGAAGTTACTAACCCCTCTCAGGCAACTTGATTTTCAGGCTACTGTTACTTTCAGCCACAATCCTCAACTAAATAATTCAAGTACCCTCCTTCTACTATCCCATGGTTAGAGAGCTTATCCTCAGTTTCTAATATCACATATTTTAGTATTTCTTTGTGGGTAAAGAAAAAAAAAGAAAGCAAAAACAAACTTTAGATAATTTTTGTATTCAAAATGATCAAAGGTAGTGGTGGACATGTGAGAAGTCATAATGGGTCCTCTACAGAACCTGATGTATGAAACCCCAAATTTCTTTCCAGAAAAATCTCAGGATCACTGACCCACCAGGTACACAATATGAGACTAAGTTCATTAAGCACAAAGTCAAAACCCCTTGTCGTTCTCCTCTGGACTGTTTAGGAACGCTTACGAGGGTACTCAGTAAAAGAACCATTTAAACATCCATCGGCATTCTGAATCGGTTGATTCTAGGGAAGGTCACTAGTCAGCACCACTTAGACAAGGGACAATATTTAATTCTGCAATGAGATGACTCTTTCAACCCAAAGACTGAATTCACCAATCCTTCCCCACAAATATGATGCTAAAAGAACCCCCAACGGGGGGGGGGGGGGAGGGTAACAGATCAGACATGGGACTTTTGTGTATGCATTTAAGCATAACCAATGGACACAAAACACTGGGGGGTAGGGGTGGCAAGGGGAAGGGCAGGGGGAATAAGAGATATATGTACTAATCTTTGTAAAGCTTTATGTAATAATAATTTTTTAAAAAATTAAAAAAATAAATAAATGTTAAAAAAAAGAACCCCCAACTTTGGAATGATGGTACCTCAACTTTAGAATAATGGTGGTGATGATAATTATTAAAATTAGTGTGCTTTGAAGTGATTACTTTGTCATGCCAAGCCCTGCTCTAACACTTTACATTACTTTACAAACTAATCTTCACATTAAGCCTATGAGGCAAAGCCTATTGTTACTACCATTTTACAGATGAGGTAACTGAGACAAAAAGTGGTTAAGTACTTATTCAAAGTCACAAAGCTAGTAAGTGATATAAAATTTGAACCAAGGCCATTTGTCTCTAAACCCAGTCTCCTCAGCCCATAAGATATGCTGGCTCTTTTACTGAAGATGAATATAAAGATGATGAAGAAGATGAAGAAAGAGAAGAAAGAGAAGAGGAAGGAGGAGAGAGAGTGGAAGGGGGTGGAGGATTGGACAAGGGCCCATGAGAGGGCCAAATGGAACCTTTGAATGTTGCCTTAGTGTCTCAGCACAGCTGAGGCTGAACTAAGTCATATCCAAGAAACAGAATAAAATGGATGCCTGCATCTTTTCAGAGATGGGTAGGAATAGAATCCTCTCTCTAACCAACTTACTTCCCTTCCAAAACAAAGCTTTGGTCTTAAGCTGCCCTCTCTGCTGAAATATGAAAGCTATAAAGATAGTCATATCAAAGGTGCTTTGATTTTAGGTTTACAAAAGATAATTATACAAGTTTAATACAAGATAACTTGTAAAACAAGCATCCATTTTCTAAAGTTAATTTGTATTCTTTCCAGGTGCAAAGAGCAAAACATGGTCCTGATATAAATAAAATCTCTAAAATCATGACCATATAGAGCATGTCCACAAGGCTGTAAAGAATGGGTGCATGAGACAGAATTCAAAGACTCAGAAAGTCACAACAGAATAGATCTCATGGAGACTTCAGAGGACAGAGCGAGGTGACTTTTCCAAGGTCCTAAGTCAGAGCTGAGGCAAAAAGTCAAGGTTCCTGGTACCCAGTTCAGCGTTCCTTCCACTGTCTCCCTCGGCCTCCCTGAAACAAAAACCACTAGACATCTGAGAAAGAAGCAAACAAGGGAGCTATGCCACATGAATGGCCAGATTGTTGAGGAAAGGGGGTGGGGAGAAGGAGTAAAGGGCTGGAGGATAATATGGTTTTACAGAAATCTATTTGCAAGTAGATCCTGTGGTTACCAATGTGGCTGCCCAAGAGAAAGAACAACTGACTGACAGCACGGACAAAGGCATGGACAATCTCACAAAGGGAGATACAGGAGTCACGGTGCTTCGTGCGTGTCACCCATACCCTTCATCACGTCAAAACCAAGAAAAACAGTGAGGAAAAGCCCACTGTGCACAAGGGCCCCTTTATTTGTTGGGCTTTCCCATTTCACACACTTTACCTGATGAAATGTTAGAACTTTTGCTTCTGTTTTGTAGGATCCTTTTGATTTCTCCATGTTCAACTAGCACATTTCATAACTATTTAGTGTTCTTATTGTTTCGCAAATTCATGTGCTGTGCACACTGATGATATATTTGGAAGTTAATGAAATCAGATGAAAATCGCTTAGATTAAAATTTCCCCATTTCTTCACTACAATGTCTGCCACCTACTGTTCAGCCACGAACTATTGCAGCTCTTGCATCAATTAAACTTGGTATTAATATTCTCTGAGGTGGAAAGACTCTATTAGCCTTCTTTTTTTCCCCTCCCCTGTTCTTTGCTTCCAACTGTGCTTAGCTTTAGAACCCTTTGACAAATGGCCATTATTCTCTGAGCTAGTTAAAAAAAGAAAGAAAGAAAGAAAGAAAGAAAGAAAGAAAGAAAGAAAGAAAGAAAGAAAGAAAGAAAGAAAGAAAGAAAGAAAGAAAGATTCTAAACTATAGGGGAAATATCATTGGTCAAAAGCCCAAGGGAATTGGCTTGTTGAATTAAATGATAAATATATGCATTTAAGGTCATTAGAGACTTTATCTCTTGTAAAGGCTATATTTGTCAGATTGATATAATTTCTCTCAACTGAGTACTTAACTCCATCGGCCAACATTATTACGATTATTCCTTCTCCTTTAAGTGGGAGACTTCTAGCTAACAACACGTGTGTTCTTTCTGGAGCTGCTTCTTGAGCGATCAAGGCACACCTTTGTTTCATTTCATATGCAATTTTCACCTCTGACCCAAGAAATGAGTCCTGGGCTTCCTGAACTTTATTGCCTGTTAATAGACTGCTGGCTCTCTTTTCAGCAGTAATAGACATGGCGGAGAGGCTTTTCATTTAAGAGGCTGGCACACTACAGCCTGAAAGACAATGTCAGAATTAAAAGTCAGCCTGGCCAGGAAACAACATAAAGACCACAGTGACATGAAAGAGGAAGTTTTCCATATTCCATCACAGACAACGGGACACTGGTATGGAAATACGAGCAGCATCCCAGGTCTAATTATTTTCCCACCACACAGCGACCGACACGCGGAACGGTGCTAAGTGATTGATCTAGTAATTCATCTTCAACTTACACCTATCTACATATTTGGTGTCTCCTCATTAAACTGGAGACATCAGCGACGAACATATGAAGTGGCGGTCTTTGGCTTCATAAAATACACACAGATGCTCATCAGGGCCTCTTTCCTGCCTACTTCTTAGTGACACGTGTTTATAATTTTGTCTGTATTTCGTTTGCTGTGGTTTACCCTTAAGTACATCTGTTCAATTAAAATGGAAACGTGTGACATGGCTCGGACTCAGCAACTTTCGAGCTTGTTAATGAAACGTTCTAAGGTTCCTGCCTTAGCTCTTTATTTGCAAAAGGATTTCATTCTGCAGTTTTCCAATGATTGAAAGTACAAATAAAAATAACCCTTTAAAACACATACAAAGAAGTCGACTGTTTTGTTAATAGTTAAGAAAAGACATTATTTCTGCATAAGGACATTATTTTACATGAAAAGACATTATTAAAAGTGATTTACTGCCTCATGTTTGAAAACTTACAGGAAAAGTCTTATAATATATTAAACTTGTTTATTACGACTTCATATAATTTTGAATAATACTACTTTTTCCTTTGACAAGTGCAATAAACTCTACTGGTAGAGACAGAGGTTGATTATCATGAGTCAACTGTGTTGCTTAAAGAAACATACCCAAACAATCAGCTCTTGAAGGCTGCATCTCCAGTTATTTACACTCACCATCGTGGTAATAACTCACCATTTCTATATTAATAAGGCAGTGAAATTTATTATGATGGTATTGAGAAGTTATTAAGTACTGCATCCCAAGTGACAAAGTACCACCGCACTGTCACTATCCAAAAGCAGTTGCCCATTCATCACCTGCCTTTCCAGATGGTCCTGCATCTTTATCGCTCCCAGGTTGGTGACATCACCTGTTCACCCACTCAAAATTGATGATGAAAGCAAACAGATCTATCTTACTTACATTTACCAAATCAATTTAATTTTTACAGGCCATGGCTTGGTGACATATTGACTGTTTTCCTTAATGGCATCTACCGTATTTAATGCAAGGATGTCATCTTTGATTCCTGGCTCACATAATGTGTCATTTCATAATAAATTTCTCTAACATATTTACTTAATGGAAAGAATTATGATTGCTTGTCAGTTCTCTTATTAAACACAATGATAATTCTTTTTCATTTTGAGAATCACCCACTGGGCAACAGAGCCATTTTTAATCCTCCTTCGTCTCTTAAGGGGTCCAGTAACTTGGATATAAAGTAAGTTCTAATCAAACAGTGGGCATAAGACTGACCACTTTCAATCCCGGAGCTCAAATGTAAGGCTTTTTATCTTCCTTCTTTGTTATTATTGAAGAAATAGATTCTCAAGAGATGCTACGATTAAAATAATATATTAGCAATAACTAAAGACAAACATATAAATGTCAGTACAAAGGATAACAGCTGTAAAACTGACCTTAATGGTTCATATGATGTTTAATGTTTACTTCTCTGGATTATTACAATCAGTTCTCTTCAGCTAGTGCCCTCAGATCAAATGTATGTTAACATAAATATCTGCATTATAAAAGGTTAACGTGCAGGATGAAAGCCTAGTCTACTCACTATCTGGTATTCACACGTGTCACCCCTTTTCCCCAAGTATGATTTACAGATCCCATCTGCTGCCTTCCAGACAAATGCTCCTCTGACACGTGTCACCACTGCATTGTGGCACATTTGTATCACCTACAGGGACTAGATGATCAACACCTATATTCAAAGAGGTACAGGGCCCAGAGGGCAAGAACTGTGAGGACTCCCGGTCCTCTACCCCACCGAACCTGTATTATGTGTATGTAAATAAAACCAACATCCAATAAACTCCAAGTCTGACTCTGAAGAGAAAAACTGGGGAAGGGTCTGTGACAAAGGAAGAAAACTGAATAATCTAAGGTGCGTGTATTTGTTTCTTTAGATGTCATGATTTAGCCAAAAGAAGTCATACTATAACTGCTTGGCTAAATTAATAAGGAAAGTGAGGAGAGGGAAAGGATTGGGGGCTCTGGCCCACACTGCTGACCTAGGCTAACAGCAGTGGCTCTTGATCACCTCCTTCTCTAGATTATCCAGCTTCCTCAGACAGCATTATGGAACTTAACCTTCTCCAGCCCCTTCACATAAGACTAGACCAGGAGTGACCTCCAATTTCATCTTGCCCTTAAACTGACTAGGTCCCAGGATCAGTGGTTCCTTGAGATTTCAGGAAGATGGAAGAACACAGAACTGCTCTCCATCTGTGCTCCTACTGTTTAGTCTCAATCAAATGAGCATAAATTAATATGTCAACAGCATCCTAGCATGGTTTATGTCTCTTTGGATACCAAGTCCAGGATTTCCTATAACCCTGTAATTGGAATGATACCAGCTCAAGTTAGAAAGAAAACAGAAGGAAAAAAAAACAACAACAACAACCAAAAAAATAAAAATAAAAGCATGAGGGAAGAGCCAGGTAGCCCGCTCCCATGTGTAGATTAGGTTCAAATAAGGAGACTCTTCATGCTCATCTCTTGAGATGAACTTACCCTAACTCATTGGTTAGGCAGAGTCTTGCCCTTGGGTGAGGTTTCCAGGAAAATGGGATTCAAGCTGCCAGTGTTATGAGACCAACAAGAACATGTTTTCTGGGAGCAGCTGGCCTCTGTGCCAGGGTGGAGATTCTCTGCTGGCATCACACACCTGCTGAATTCCTACTGCAAGAATCTAAACAAATGAAGAAGGAAAAAAAACATAAAAAAAACAAATCATCCACACCTGTGGCTGCCAACCAACTGAGGTTGCTGTGCCATGCCAAGCACACCTGGGCAGGGCAGCCTGGGAGGTCAGCTGCAGTGTCAGAGGAAAATACCACTGTCAGTTGGTAGGAGGCACAAAGGTACCCACATCCCATGGGTCAGTGACAGGAGCTGACTGGCCAGTAGTCACAGAAAATAAATCATAGAAAATATATGCATATCTGCTATACAAATCTCTACGTGAAGGTGTGGTAGGAAGAAGAGAGAGAGATTTCAGAGCAAAGATATCTATAATCATCATCTTCTCCCCATCATGCCTCCAGGGAGGAAGGAGTCTTTTTTTTGGGGGGGGGGTCAACAGCTGGATCCTTATTTATTAGCTAAATCCAGATGCTAAGCAATCTATACCCAGTAATACCAAAGTGGACCAAAAGTGAGGAGAGTGTTTGAGAGGGTAAAGTCTTTGAGAGCAGCACCTGCTGGGTATGGAAGATATTAAAAGAGTAAGAAAGTGAATAACAGAGATATATTGGATGAAAGGATTTAAGTTTTGCAGGGCATTATAAATGGAATCTTCCTTTGATGTTTCTAAAATTGATTTATTTTGGGTTTTCTGAAGGAGTGGAGGGGTTACTGATCCTTCTTTAAAAAAAAAAAAATTATAGCCTGGCCAGTGTAGCTCAGTGATTGAGCATTGACCTATGAACCAGGAGATCCCAGGTTCAATTCTCAGTCAGGGCACATGACCATGTTGTGGGCTTGACCCCCAGTGTGGGGCCTGCAGGAGGCAGCTGATCAATGATTCTCTCTCATCATTGATATTTCTATTGCTCTCTTCCTTTCCTTTCCTCTCTTAAATAAAAAATATATTTTTAAAAAAATATTATAGTGACTGCCGAAGTGGAACCATAAGGTACCCAACTTTGCATGGGTTACATAGAGAAAGCATCAGGGACCATCCAAAATACTTAGATCCAAAAATCCAAAATATACATTCCAAAATGATCAAATAAAAACACTTAAGAAGGCATATGTATTTGTGTGTGTGTGTGCATGTAAGGTTATGCAGTGTGGGTTGTGAAGATACTGCTTCTGTATCAGATGACAGCTGACAACTGACTTCCTAGGATTAGATTAAGTAACACAAAGCAATTATTTCCTGTGCCTTGGGTAGCATTTGACTGATAGAAGAAAAGTCTGGTCTGAAAGCTGATGGGATAGATGCTTAATAATTGGATCTGGAGGTAATAGACGTTGGGAGCAAGTGACATGACCAACAATCATAGAATAAACTTTTAATTGTTCTTTGCCTTGCTTGTCTTATTCCTGGTTACGAATGTCTCTCTGAGAGGATATTTCTGAGATAGTCTCCCTTGGTCATAGGAGTTCTGATGGACCCAGCTATGGTGTGAGCTTCTAAGTGAAGCAAGCTATTTCTGTGTAATGTTTGTTTACCTTCTATCCATACAAGCAAAAGTCCCTTTATAACAAAGTTGTTGTCAAATTTCTTGTGCTGTACTAAAATCTTGGTATATCAACATGAAAGGAATGACAAATGAGAAGGTAGCTGTTGGTATCTATTTGCTACACACATGAGCACACATGTCTCTTTATCTTATTCTTTGTCATAATAATAGCTGACCACTTCCTGCTTTCATGATTGTTTGTTTTTTTTGGGGGGGAGGGGGTGATAAACCTACTAATTATCCTGGAGAAAATGTTCTTTAAAGGCATATAATATTTACCTATCTTCAGCTTCAGCTACTTCAAAAAAGGTCAGAGCAAACATGAGGCTAGCATTTATTCACTGCAAGTTCCCCTAACTGAAATACTAATTCATTTTTTTTAATTATTTGGCAGGATTAGTACTTTATCACAATTAATATATGATTTTATCAGTGCAAATAAACTCTGAGAAGCTTAGATGCTATACTAATAAAAATTGTTATGTGTTGCTCAAATTAAAGAGTGTGTAAGTACCCTCGGTGTCTGCATGTCTCCACATTACCTGCTTACCATTATTGGAACAAATTCTCTCCATAGTGCTACACTGAACAAACTGGAGAGCAGAGAACATGCACCAAACCTTTTATTCTAAGGCAGATTTGAATCAGTTATTTCCCGTTGTCTCCCACTGCTTCTTAACTTACACTCAAGCAAAAAGCTTAGGGAATAGGGTATCTATGCTGTGGTCCCAACTAAGTATTCTATAGTATGAAGCATTATAAAGCACCTCTGTCCCTGGATAGACCAAATCTTAGAACCGATTGTGAAGTCTGTGTTACAAGGATCTTTCCTGAACAGTTTTTTTTTTTTTTTTAATTTTGAGCCCATTAATTTTACTGTTGATTTAGTGACTAAAGGTAGAAGCAACAACCATGCAAGTATAGTGTAGCAGCAAATAAATAATAGTAACAAACTCATTTTAGTCCATTTTGTGAGATACGCAAATGATTTAGATGAGGGTTCCTAATTGGAAGAAAATCACCCAATATTCTTGTGAAAAGTGAGTAACTCACACACAAATTTTAGTTGATCCCCAAGACAGGCAGAGTAAAACAAAAGACTCCTGACACTTGGGGAACTTTTACAGATTTTCAAGACCAGACTTCCCCACCTCACTGACAACACTTTGGAAGTATGAGAAGTTGTCAAAACAGCAATAGGAAGAGTTGACATGCTGAACTCTCCATCAGTACCTTTCATGGAAGAAAGTGTATGCTGAGCAAGCTCCCTGGTGTTGAAAGGATGTAGGTGGATGAGTTAAGGGAGCTTCTGACTCTTGAGCCCAGGACAAAACTGGACATAGTTCCTGATATTTTGGCAGAGCAAACTTCTATTTACTTTCAACAATCAGGGGTTCTGTTTCTATAATCTATACATATAAAAGCCTAAGCGACCGTTACCACCGAACAACCAGAACAACTGAACAACTGGTCGCTATGATGTGTACTGACCACCAGGGGGCAGATGCTCATGCAGAAACTGCCCCCTGGTGGTCAGTGTGCTCCCTCAGCCAACCTCCCATGGCCAGCCAACCTCCTGTGCTCCCTCTCTCTTTCCCTCCCCTTGTCCAGCATGCCCCATCCAGTGGCCAGCAGGCCCTGTCCAGTGGCTGGCAGGCCCCTAGGAGTGGGCAAGATAGCCACAATAGGCCCTGATCACTGGTCTGGCCTAGGAACCCCACCTGTGCACAAATTTTGTGCACTAGGCCTCTAGTGTATGATGAAAGCACAAGATGAATAAAACAGACTGTATCCTCTTTTCTTGATTTCATTATATTCTAAGAGAATCTACAACAATGGCCCCAGTGATGATCATGTTCAGGGTCACGTGAACTAAACCTCATCTCTTCTCTTAACATTTGCTTAGTTTGTAACTTCTCACAAAGTAAAAATTGAATATCCAAATTATACTTGCTATCTTTTAATAATATTGCAAAACATCATACTTTATAATGTAAGGTTTTATGGTAATATACATTTAGTATTAGATTACATTCCTCTTTCTTAATTACCCAATAAAAACATCCTTTTTGATATTTGGTAGCCTTCTCCTCTCTTAGAATCAATTCATTTCAAAATTATTAAAAGAAAGGTCCTCATTTCTTAGTTATCTAGCTCTAAGGACATGAAATTGGACAAGGGTACTTGCTTTCTCATTAATGAATATATGCTTTTTCTCTGGAAGAAAAAAAACCCAAACAGGTAAAATTCATTTTAGCCCAAGCAGACCTAAGGAGAAATAGGGGAGCAATACTGCCATCAAAGATATTTGGTGCATATCTCTAAAATTCCAAATTACCCATTTTTCTTGATTACCAAACATATATTATTTGATGGTCAGTCTCCTGACTCTGAACCAACTTGTTACATTTCTTGAAATTATGATGTTGTTGTTGTTGTTTTAATTAATATTCCTGTTTCAGCTAACACATAGATTGCATGTTCCAATAAGTGAGGCATCACTGCAGAACTCAAAATAAAGCTTACAAACATGAAAACTATTTTTTAAAAAAATGGGAAGGCACACCTTTACTATAATATCACATTTCAAGAGTTCATTGCTAAAACATAATGTATTGTTAAAGCACTGCATCAAAATTATTTAACGAATTTCTGACTCCAGTAAAAATCTCTTTCAACTAGTCCTTCCCTTCTATTTAACAGAAGGGACACTTACTGTCCACTCATGTTATTATTTTTCAAAGTCTGAAAATGTGTGTGTTTGAGGGGAAGAAAAGAAAAGCTAAGTTCATATCTGGTATTTTAACTGATAAAAATAATCTGGAGGAATTCTGGGTAAGATGGATAAAATAGAGGGTTTGGCACCTACTAGGTGCATTATCAACTGACTTACATCTACCTGCAGAGTTTTGTAATCACCAATGATAATAAAGTTAGCATCCCTCCCCCTCAAAATGTGGTAAATGATAATATTCCAAAGAAACAAAATTTCACAGTTTTTTCAATGACCTATCTCAGACTCTGAAAAAATACACCACTCACATTACCTTTTGGCTTAAAAAGAAATTTATAAATCTCTCCTGAATCCTTGTTTTAATTGTTAATTAAGAAACAACCAGTGCTTCCTTTTCAAATAAACCCAGAGTCACATAATTAGACCATCCTGGAGGTAGCTGTATTTCTGGGAAATGAGAAATGGGAGAAAGAGAAATAAAATTTATAAAAATCAATAAATAAAATATAATTGGCCTTGCCCTGTCTAATAACCCTGTGCTAGAACTTTATTTTAGCCAAGTTTTTTTGTTGTTGCTCACCTGTATTGAACTCTCCTACCAGGAAGAAGGTTCTCTGGTAGGCTTTTTTTTTTAATGCTTAGTTTATTTTTATTTTTTTCTTACATAAAGTATTACAAAGATTAGTACATATATCTCTTTTTTTTCCCTTGCCCTTCTCCCAGCCTCCCCTACCCCCCAGTGTTTTGTGTCCATTGGTTATGCTTAAATGCATGCACAAAAGTCCTTTGGTTGATCTATTACCCCCCAACCCTCCCTGTCCTTGTGGCTGTAATTTGACAGTCTGTTTGATGCTGCTCTGCCCCTATCTATTTTTGTTCACCAGTTTATAATGGTTATTATTATCCATAGATGAGTGAGGACATGTGATTTTTCTTTCATTGACTGGCTTATTTCACTTAGCATTATGTTCTCCAATTCCATCCATGCTGCTGCAAATGCTAAGAACTCCTTCCTTTTTACAGCAGCATAGTATTCCATTGTGTAGATGTACCACAGTTTTCTAAATCATTCATCTGCTGATGGGCACTTAGGCTGTTTCCAAATCTTAGCTATGGTAAATTGTGCTGCTATGAACATAGGGATGCATATGTCCTTTCTGATTGGTGTTTCTGGTTTTTTGGGATATATCTGCCTGGCACTGGCACAAGAATAGACATATAGATCAATGAAATAGAAAGAGAACCCAGAAATTGACCTGAACCAATATGCTCAATTAATATTTGACAAAGGAGGCAAGAACATACAATGGAGTCAAGATAGTCTCTTCAATAAATGGTGCTGGGAAACTTGGACAGATATATGCAAAAAAATGAAACTAGACCACCAATTTACACCATACACAAAAATAAACTCAAAATGAATAAAGCTAAATGTAAGACGGGAAACCATAAAAATACTAGAAGAATACAAAGGCAACAAAATCTCAGATATATGCCAAAGCGGTTTCTTCACCAATACAGCTCCTAGGGCATTGGAAACTAAAGAGAAAATAAATAAATGGGACTACATCAAAATAAAAAGCTTCTGCACAGCAAAAGAAATCATCAGCAAAACAACAAGAAAGCCCACTGCATGGGAGAACATATTTGCCAATGTTATCACTGATAAAGGTTTAATTTCCAACATTTATAGGGAACTCATACAAGTTAACAAAAAGATAAACAATCCAATTAAAAAAATGGGCAAAGGACCTAAATAGACACTTTTCAAAACAGGACATTCAGAAAGCCAAGAGACATTTGAAAACATGCTCAAAGTCACTAATCATCCGAGAGATGCAAATCAAAACAACAATGAGGTACCATCTCACACCTGTAAGAATGGCCATCATCAACAAATCAACAAATGACAAGTGCTGGAGAGGATGCGGAGAAAAAGGAACACTGGTGCACTGCTGGTGGGAATGCAGACTGGTGCAGCCACCGTGGAGAACAGTATGGAGTTTCCTCAAAAAATTAAAAATGAAACTCCCATTTGACCCAGTGATCCCACTTCTTTGGTAGGCTTTTAACACACAATGTCACAATTTACCTTCACAATATCCCTAATTGAGAGGTACAATCATTATCACCGTGTTACACGGAAGTAAACTGAGGGGCAACAAATTAAGTAGCTTTTTTTCCAAGTCACTCAACTAGCAGGTAGGAAGTTAACGAAGATCTGAGCCCAGGAATTTTCACTTCAGAATCCTGCTCCCCTCTGCTCTGTCAGTCACTTCCCATGTTATCACACAATGGTTATCTTTACAGAAAACATACTGGAAAACCCTCATCTTTAACCAACACATTTTTATTATCATTCACGCAATCAGTAAAGCTATTATTCTAAACCTAAGAAGTGTTCTATCACTATGTAACTACTTTAAGATCCTAGAGACAATCAAGTGTTCTTTAGTCTTTAAAGATCTTTTTGTTAGAAACGTGTCATATATGCATTACAAGGTGGCAATCATTGCCAAGTTATTTTTAAAGTTTCTCTTTATTAAATCAATACTAGTTTTCAAGAAATCACATATATGATATTTTTAATATCCATGCCTTGTTTTCTTTAACTGTCTATTTTGGTCTATAAACCATATTTTCAAAAATATCCCATTTCTCTATAATATAAACTTAAATGACTTTCAAAAGTGCCTTTATGGGAAAATATGTTTAACTTTTTAAACATTTAAATAGGGTTCAAAAAGGTAACCTGTAATTGAAATATTAATGTTGAGCTTTCTCTTTTAACATTTTTTTTAAAAAGACTACCATATCTCTTTACTTCGTTTTAATTATAGAATAACTAATGATATGTAATAGTTATTATTGTCCCATTTGTCAAATAAAAGTGCACAAATCAATTGATTCTAAGTAGTTTCCCTAGAATCACACAGTGGCAGCTGAGTTAAGATGAGTCTCCATGTCTTATATCAAAATTCTAGCCTTTTTACATAGACCTACCTCAGTCCCCACTTCTTGACTACTATATTCATTCATTCATTCATCTACTTATTTTCTTCTTGATCAATTATTTGTTAAATGTCTGTGTTATGGATTAATGTTTGAATCTTCCCCAACCCCATTGTTAAAGCCTTAGCCTTATTGTGACTGACTATATTAAGAAAAGGTTTTTAGCCCTGTCCCATGTTGCTCAGTGGATAGAGCATCCATCTGTGGACTGAAGGGTCCCACATTCAATTCTGGTCAAGGGCGTGTACCTTAGTTGCAGGCACATCCCCAGTGGGACGTGTGCAGGAGGCAGCTGATTGATGTTTCTCTCTCATTAATGTTTCTAACTCTCTACCCCTCTCCCTTCTTCTCTGTAAAAAATCAATAAAATATATTTTAAAGGGTCTTTAGGTGGTAATTAAGGTTAAATGAGGTCATATTGATGGGGTCCTAATCTAAGAGGTACCAGAGAGAAGTGGGGTTTTCTCTCTCTCTCTCTCTCTCTCTCTCTCTCTCTCTCTCTCTCTCTCTTTCTCTCTCTCTCTCCCCATTTGTGTGCATGCAGTACTTAGGAATAACTATATGAAGATAGCAAGAAGGCAACCATTTCTAAGCCAGAAAGAAAGTCTTGGTTATAGCAACCTGAGCTGACTAATCCAGTCTAGTTATTTCAGATAATGTAGTTAGTATTGGATAGTATCACAGAGTGAACTCCATCAAGACATCACACTTAAAGAATAAAACTATGCAAGCTCTCAAGTATACTTCATTCTGTTATGGAAGCTAGCCAAATAATTGGGATGCTGTGCAATGCTTTAAGGTCTTTAGTATGTGGGTTTACCTGATATTATGGTGGGACAACATGTAAGTATTACTAAATTGTGACTAGAAAAGTCAGGGATAGTGTCATAGAAGAAGAGAACTTAAAAAATAAGTAGAAACTTGCTAAGGATGGGAATGAAAAGGAGGTTTCAACCAGTTAGGGAGACCAATGTGTGCAAAGGATGAAGGCTTGATATACTATGGGAACTATGAACCAGACATGCTTGATATGGGAAAGAGTAGAATCAAACATGACCCATTTTTTTTGCTTGAGCAACTGGACAGATGGTAATGCAATTTATTATACAGGAAATACACAAGAGGGGTAACTTTGTAGGAAGAAAAGAGTAAGGATAGTATTGGTGTGGAGTTTTCCATGATTTGTTCAGTCCCAATAGACTGGGTTCCTGTAAGGAAACATTTAGTACAGAATCTGACACACAGTAGGTCTTCAATAATTGTTTGCTGAATCTGTATTTCCTCTGTTCATGTTTATTTTTCCTGGCCTAAGGCCTTTATTTTTGAAACAGAAGGAGTGTCAAAAGAGAGGTTATACTAGTCAGTCACAATTATCTGTCTAACCAAATAGCAGGGAAATCAGCTACAGTTGAAGGCAAATATGACACAAGAACAAGGAAAAATGAGCATTCAGGAGTAGGGAGAGATGCCTTTATAAAAGTGCCCTTGGTGATCAGGATTGGATTTTGTATTAACTAGGGTAAAAATTGAAAAAACAAACACACAAAAACCCTAAAGTCAAGAACTCAACTGCTTCCTCCATGGATAATAATTAGCGTTCTGTTCATAATACAGCTAGGGTAGAAAATCCAGTCTCAAAAGTGATAGTAACCATTAAAATGGTGAAGAAAACTACTGAATTGACAACTGAATTCCTGAGGAAGAGGGAGGCAATGAGTGATCTTAGCCAATGAGTCATGAACTACTTTTAGAGGTATCTGGAATTCCAAACAATAAAACATTACTCAGTTTTGACGTAAGGAAGAGAATCATTCCACATTTCTAGAGGTAGATATCTGCCCATGTATATATTGAAGACATTTTACTCCAATGAGAAAAAATTATAATTATTTTAAAATTCCCTCTAGATGAAGAATTTCCTCCAAGTTAATCCCCCATCCCATAGGTATCCTGTCTAAAGAGGCACAGCCCTGCATTTACCAACCCTGTAAATTATTGCAAAATAATTTCACTATTAAGCTTTGTTTTACTCCAAGCCTTCTGGATAATCTCGAGCAGTACTGCACTTGTTGTTTAACTCTAAAGATTTGTAATAACAGTTTAATCAGTTACTTATTATTAGAATGTTTATAGACATTATTTTAAGGAGAGCAATAATGACGTAAACTTCTACGCATTTTGGTTTAAAATGTATTCAACTCACATATCAGTTAATGCTACAGTGAGTTTTTTTAAAAAAAAAAAAACTCTTATCAATATACGTATCTAAAGGCTAAATGTAGCTAAACTACAACTTTACCAGAGCTGCAGCTAAGGACAGAACTAAAAAAGGATTTCTGCCTTGTCCTCCTACCAAATCCAGATCTTAACTTTTGGCACTAAGGAATTTGAACAGGAATGTGATTCCAGCATTTTGACTAGGTATCACAAGAGGATACACATAAAGCAAAGGGACAACTATTTAAAATTAAGTCCTGGAATATTTATTTCCATTTAAAAAGCTGACCAGATATTCTACTAATGATCATGAATTTAAAAGAATACACCAAATAAATCTAGTTCATCCACTTTCTGTCTAACTGAAATACCGTAAAACCAAAGGTTAATCACATCTCCAAAAAAATACTTCCTTGCTAATGCAGAAATTCCCTACAAGTTTTCCAGATATTCAGATTTTCCAGAAATTATGATACTATGAATTAACCAGTAAAGTTTTCAAGTTATAAAGATAAACGGAAAGTATATATTCAGTATGTATCTGCTGAGTATGTACAAAATTATAAACTCAGAAGAATAACATAGTTAGTTACCTATCCTATGGAAATATAATTTACTTGGCTTTCATAATCAGACCATCACTGCTCATTGTTAGATATTGTCAGATGGGTTCGGTGAAAAGTACAGCTGAAACTAGGGACTGATTTTGATATTGTTTCTTGCTATCCTTTTTATTCATGAATCATTTATTAAATCAATTTGAATATAAAGAATCGTCACAGAATGCAAAGCACTCACATTCTGGAAGCATGTAGAATCAAAGCAAGGTTATCAGAAGAGGCAAAATATATTAAAAGAACACAGAGCAAAATTAACACGTAAAACCAAATCAATTCAGCCACAAAATGGAGAAAACAATGTTTCTCCAATCTTCCAAGCATCCCCTAAAGAAAATATGATAAACATGTCGTATGGCTCAGCTAGCGTGGCTCAGTGTTTGAGCATCAACCTGTGAACCAGGAGGTCACAGTTGGATTCCTGGTCAGGAGACAGCCAATCAATGATTCTCTCTCAACATTGATGTTCCTATCTCTCTCTTTCTCTCCCTTCTTCTCTGGAAGCAAAACAAATATTTTTTTTAAAAAAAACACATATGATGACATATGACGACATTCATTTTCTTATGCCACATACTATCTGAATGGCCATATAATGTTTCCAAATATTAATTGTAGAAATAATATTTGGGGTGTTTTCAGTTGGTACTATTCTTTGACCATTCATTAGTTGAGTTCCTTTCTATCTATCATACTCTCTATACACCTTTAAAACAACACTTTTGTTGCTATCAAGAAACGACGCTGTAAGGGAGGTTCACTTTAAAAATGTATTTGAAGTAATTTTGCAACAAATGGAATTTGCTTATGTTATGTTACATTTTAAAAAGTAATCCCTTCTTCACACAGCTGAATGTGTGTAAGTGTGATAATAAAATATGTTCTTACCTCCCATCCGTAACTGGGGTCTTTCAGGTTAGACCTCTGCTCTCCCACATAAGGCCCAAACTTTTCACCTGCTTCAATCTTCCTTTTGGTCCATATTCCTAGTCCCGCTCCAGGCATAGTTGACTCTCGAAGTTCAAACTCAGCAGGGATGGGAATGTCATCTGGGATGTATATGGGGGCTTTGTAAGGAGAGCCCTCCTTCGGCGTGAACACTTCGCTGGATGTGGCTGGAGAGCATGGCTCTTGAATATTGAGAGAGGGAGTGCTGGCTACTCCATCTGCATCTGGCATTTCTTCCAAAGGAATGTCAGGGTAACTGCCATAGACACACTCATTACCTGTGAATAAATAATAACTTCATGAATTCCCGCTAATTTAGAAGAAAACAAAATCTCACAGCTAGGTTGTTCTTTGAAAATAAAACAGGGAAGGATCATTGTTACAGTAGGTCTGCATTAAAATCTGTTATTCATAGACGAGGGTGAGGGATGGTGGGGGGGAGGATATTGTTTCTTTGGTTTATCTGCAGTGAATCCATAAATCACATGAATTACTATTCAACTGTCAATAATATTCTCATGGGCCAATTCAATCCATGATCTATCTGGGAAACAATCAGCAATTTAATTATTGGTATGAATAAAGCAGAGATAAGAAATAAAACTGTGTGTACCTACCACCCTGCAAACCATCCCAGATTGGGAGTTAATAGCATTTAACAATGTATTAGGGAATTGTATCGTGCAGTAGTATCTTGGACTAAATTGTAGGAGAGTCGTCAAAGATCCCAAAAGCTGCCATGTGCAACAAGGCTTAACTTTGTGGCATGATTATTTATTAGAATATTCATTTATGTTTGTTCTTTCTCTACTTTTCCTTTTCCATTTCAAACACATTGCCAAGCCCTTGGCATTTTCTTGCCTCAGTAACTTCCACAGAGAAGATCATTAAAGTTACTTGAAGCTAGTGATTTCTCTGGATATTTGTAAAAGTAAAAATCATTAAGGAAATTAGGCGAGATTTCTAGAGGGGAAATGGGGAAGAAGGGGTCTTGGGGTGCACCGAAAAGAGAGCATTTCCTGCAGACTGAGAAAGAGAAGAAATCGGAAGGTGTCTAAATGGAGCAGGCCCCTGGGGCAGATGCCAAGGCCATGGAGGGTACAGCAGGGTAAAGTAACTAGGAGTCTGACACTGGGCACCAGGGCTCTAGGGTCTCCCCACAGCAGCCCCGCCCCCACACCTAAAGGAAAGGCATCACCATGTCAGACCTTAAGATCTTTATGCAACTTCTTGAGGATAAAGGGAAATTGTAAAGAATAATGACTAAGCTTGAATTTCCCACCAGTTTACCAGTTGAAGGGGATTTTAGCTATTTCTAAAGCAAATAAACATATGGTTCTTGTACACTCGAACTATGGACTAAGAATTATATGTGATTGGTTTGATCTGTAGGCCTTTCCAGGGAGAACTAAGAAAAATGAGTTAAAACTACAAGAAGAAATATTTCAATCAGAGCCACCCAAAGGTACAATGAGTTGCCTTCCGTTGCCTTTGCAGGGGTTCTAATATAGCCTAGATAACCAGAGCTACAGGCAGTATGGAGGAATTCCAGTGTCAGCTTGGTGACTAGAGCAGATGACTTAGTATTCTACCAAACCTGCAGTTCTATGAATTACTAAAGACTTCCAAGATAGTTTATTGGGCTAGAGGGTGGAAAACCTGAGTTCTAGCCCCAATTCCTTCTCTGATTCTTTATGGAAGGTAAGTAACTATTAACACAAAATAACAATTGCCATCAAGTACTTCATTCTCTAAAAACTTTCTAAAATGAAAATGATAGCACATGCAAAAGTATCTTTCTAAGGAAGTGCTTGGTTCTTGATTGAAACAATGAGATAATTCCATCAAAACCAAGCACAGAACTGAATTCCTATGAGATGTTTGTTCCCAAAATATAAGCTCATTATCATTCAGGTTCTCTGTATCCAAAAGCATGCACATTATCCTCTGCCCTCAATCAAGTCTCCTGCCCACTTCCATTAGGAATACTATTTCCCCCTAATTATCCATGCTCAGTAGCCTAAAATAACATGGGCATTTTCTCTCCTTCATCCTCCAAGCTATTCAGTCATTAAAGGCTGTCCATTTTTCTTGCACGATTTTCACCTTCATCCCATTTTTTTTCAATCCACATTTTCATTCCTGAATTTCTAACAGTTCTCTAGATGGGTCTCAGACCTCCAGGCTTTTTCCAGTGTCCCTCAGCTCTGGGCCTGTGCAATGCTGCTGGACGTGGGAATCTTCCTGGCACACATATTTCCCTGTGGTATAGTCTCCAATTATTCCCAGTGCCCACGGGTAAAAATCTAACGTTCTTAAACTTACAATAAAATCTCTCTCATTGTAAAACCATTGTCCCTTTCGCTCAATAAGAGGCCCCAGATGAGATAAGCTTAACCCTGTTTTCCAAGCTCAGTGAATACTGTCTCTGTGGTTCTGCCTGCCCAGTTACCTATTTCTGCTCTCCTCTGCCCATTCAACTTCTAGTCAGCTTCCGAGGTCAAGTCCTAACTTGTCCCCTCACCATATCATTTAACACAAGTATTCCCCTTCCTTGAGTTGTTACATAATGTCTCTGCTTGGTCTGGTGATCCTATAATGCTGAGCATTGCAACTTGGAGTTTAATGTGAATGATTCTTGGATTCCCAGCTATGAAACAAGGCCTCGCACGGAAGACTCAGAGCTCACACTTCTCCAAGAGTCAGAATTCCCCAAGTGAGCTGCATAAAAGTGCTTATAGATACTTATTAAATAGATAACTAACCTAACCATTTTATTAAACTATTAAACCAAATCAATATTTTTCTGTCAAATATAGGAAACTATTTTGATCCTGAAAAGCACCTTTAATCCCACAGAAATAGGCCACAGCAGATTACAAACTTTTCTCCAAACACAACTTCAAAAGGAACAATTCTAACAATGCCCCAAAGATACACTATCAAAGAAATACACTTCAGGGTCCAAACACCCTTGGTACACCCTTGATAAAGTCTATCTTACTCTGTCCTTCAGGGAGATTTGCACTTCAGCAGAAGAGCCAAAAGCTCACTGGCACTCTTGATACAACTAAAAACATATAAACGTATCTCTTTAGAATTGTAACATTTAACGACTACAAATGTGGAGTTACTTTATAGATTCTTAAAGGGATTTGTCACCCATTGTGAACATTTTTTTTTCTCTTGTAAATGAGTGCTGTAAATTGGAAGCCACTTTGTAATCTGTAGACTTGTCCATTTAAGCAGCAGGAAATAAAAAGGCATCCAAATGAATGGAACTATTTCCTCTAGTAATTATCTATTCAAGGTCAGTAAAAATTCCCCTACTACCTCAAAGGGTTAAATCAGTCATACCATCAGTTCCATCAAAGTGTTCCCAAATCTTAAAAAAGGATAGAGACAAACCCATCTGGGCCCTCCCACTGGCATAGCTGATCCATGACTTTTGAATTACCCATAAACTCTCCCAAAGCATAATTTAAATGAATGCATTTGGATTTCAATTCCTGTGGAGACAAAACACTTGGATGCCCAGGTTGCTGCACAGAAGAATTTGAATTTAAAGCCTGAATGCAGTTCTGCTTACAATGGCAAAAATTTCTCATTAAACCTAAAGAACAACTTATATAGGTCCAAAAAATTCAAGAGACATACTCAGGGTCCTATTCATCCACATGTGGCATTACATGTATATGCAAACTCAGGCGATTAGCTTTCAAACCACCTTTAATATAGTGTCCTCAGAATTGAATATAAAAGGAATAAAAAAGAATTAAATATAAAAAGGGCTGTGGTGACCAAAAAAAAAAAAAAAAAAAAAAAAAAAAAAAAAAAGGAAATATAAACCCGCTGAGTTTTATGTATCAAAACAGGAAACAATATTTTAATGTAATCTAGCATTATGAAATTTTCAACAGCAAATGCAGTTTCTCACACTGTGTTGGACATTTGCATAAACCAAAGTAAACTCATGCATTCATGTATATTACTCAAGAACTATCCCAAAAGCTGGTAAAACATTTCATCTAAATGATAAACTACCTCAATTATCATATCTCCATTAAATCTGTGTTATTGGAGAAAAAATGGTAGTTCCTCTCCCTGAGCTATAGCTACAGTTAATTAAAGCATTGCTCAAATATCACACTGACAGATTGAGCACATTTACAATAGGTAAGTATCAGGTAATAAATGTTATATACATCAGTGATCCATAAAGATAAATAACCCTTGTAACTTCTTGGAGCTGAGCTGCCTGCTACTGGAATTTGTTTCATGCATCCTTTAGGTGTCATTAACTGAGTGAGGACCAAAAGACAATTGTATTGTTGGATTTGAGGCAAATGACTTGAGAAAAGAGCTTGGAAATCAACCTCTTCAATTCAAATTTTAAATGTTCTAAGTTCCCCCGAGACCCAACACGAGCACACACTTGGATTAGATGATATGTCTTTCTATGACTCTGGGAATAACATAGGTTCCCACCTGAGGTGACTTCCCTTTTGAAAACAAAATCAGAATCTGCAAAGAGGAAATCTCAGAAATAATATAGATAATAATAACTGCTTTTATAGTTGTATCTATATTTTCACATTTAAAAAAAATACATTTTTATTGATTTCAGAGACAGAGGGAGAGAGAGAAAAACATCAATGATGAGAGAGAATCATTGATTAGCTGCCTCCTGCACACTCCACACTGGGGATAGGAACCACAAGCTGGATATGTGCCCTGACCAGGAATCGAATTGTGGCCTCCTGGTTCATAGGTCAACAATCCACGACTGAGTCATGTTTTATTTTCTCATTCACAGCCCACTGAGAAAATATGGTGAGAAACATAACCTTCCATCTTGCAAATCTGGAAGCTGATACTCAAGGATGCGAAACAGTATAGCCAAAGTCAATGGAGTCTAGCCCCAGGTGTCCAAGCCCAGTCCTCCCTTTTACCCTTAGGCAGCTTTTTAAAAAAATTATTATTTAAAGTTGGTTTGTTTGTTAGTTTTCCAAATTGTGACGATGTTACGTAAGTAGTTTGTTTTTCTGTTCCTTCACTTGATATGTTATTATGAACATTTCCTTATATTTCAAAAAAATATTTTCAAAACTAAATTTAATTACTGCATAATAGTCTATTATATGAATCCACAATAACGGAACTATTTCCATAGCATTTATTTTTGCTGCTTCTAATTTTCTGATAATTATAAATACCACTGAAAGAAACATTCTTTCATATAAATATTTGTATTTCTCCATTTTAATTTCCTTAGGTTAGATTCCTATAAGAAAGCTCACTGGATATTAACAGATTGCTTTTGGGAGGGGGGGGGTGGCGTATAACAACTTATACTCCTACCAACTACAATTGGCATTTATTATTATGTCTTGTTTTGAAAATTTACTAACACAATGGAAAAGATTATACATTTATTCTTACTTTAATTCACATCTCAGTGGTTAATGAGACTAAATATTTTTTATTCATATTTCCTCTTTTGCAAATTATTTGTTGTTTTTGTCCATTTTTAATTGGGCTTTTATTGGACTGTTGTAATAATAATAAAAAGCAACATTTTGATATAACTTTTGCTAATTTCTACAGTAAATCATTTATCATTTGTTTTTTAATGAGGTTTTTGTTGTATAAAATTTTTAACTTTTATGGTGTAAGCCGTATTTTTCCTTTGTGATTTTCCTCTTAAAGAGTCCTTACCTATCCTAAGAGGGGAAAAAGAAGATTCTCTTCTATTTTCTTTGAGTTTCACAGTTGCTTTCCTACCAACCTTGGATCGCCAATGATTTACTGCTGAGTGAAAAGCAGAGAAAAATGATTTCATTTATTTGAGCTCCTGTGAGCGGCAAGCTAGGAGGAAAAAAGCCATTTCACTCGTAATTCTTTGGTTCTTATTTGCAAGGCTGGCCTAACATGGCTTCTCTTTTTGTGGGTTTTATATAACTCACCATTTGTTTCACTTGGCTTCTCTGCCTGGTTTAGCTGCAAATCTTCTGGGCAGATGCCATTCAAAATCCCGAGTTTCACCATTAATAGCAATTCAGTACCCGTCATAATACTTATCACTCAGCATTATCATTAATGGTACTAACATAAATATTTTCTCTTTCTACTCTTCACATTAGTTCATTGATTGAAAATATTTAACAACTAAACAGAGTTTAATACTAATATGAAAAGCATAGGTGGATGGGTAGTGTGGCAATAAAGCAAGGCTGACTTCTGTAGGCACTAAGCAAGAAATCAGTTCTTTATACTCAGCTGTATACGCATATGCATATAAAACATCCTCCAAAGGCACACACCGTGCATTTGCTCTGTGTGTGTGTGTGTGTGTGTGTGTGTAATAGCTCACTAATCTTAGAAATAGGCTGAGACAGAAACATGGTTTGAGATCTCAGGCAGACTGGTTGAGATCATAACTACAAGAAACAACTGCCAGGAGGAGACCAGCAAGGGAATTGAACAGATTAGGTAACTCAGAAATTTAGACATTTCCCCCCATTATGTTCCTCATTGCAGTTTTGTAATAAAAACATGAGCAAACTTCAAAGGAAGCTCTGTAGTAAAGGTTAATTGCTACTAAAGAAGAGGGTGGGCCCGAGCGCCAGGACTCTGTGCCGGACTTGCAAGCAGACAGGAAGGATTACACGTGGCTGAGAGCTGAGGATGCATGCCCAGCTCTGGGAGGAGAGGGGGAGCTGCCAAACCTCAAGCCCCACCAGGGACCTCCTGGTAGGACGTGAGCACATGAACACGAGTCCGTGAGTCGGTGCCTGCTAATGATGGGGCAGGGAAGGGAGGGGAAGACATCAATTTCCTTCCCAAATTCAAACCGGATGTGCTCTTCTTCCCTTGTTAGGACAATTCCAGAGCGGTGACAGCAGCCTGTTTGCGAGAAGGCAGAGGACCTCAGGAACCAGCTCTGCACACCAGCAATGAAGCCAGTAAATGCATGCTGGGCTAGGGGGAAAGGGTGGAGCCCGTCCAGCCAGACACACAAACAGAACAAAAACGGAGGCTCTGAACTGGCCAGCAGAATATTCTGTGAGAATGGCCCCAAGATAATGACATTTAAGGTCCCAAAGAAAGGAAGAAAGGAAACTAGTAAAAGTAAGCAAAGTGAATTTCCAGAAAACCAACTGCAGGTAGGTTTGAAGGACTGTCTTAATGGTCCAGAGGCACAGGCTTACACAACAGAAGCATCTATGGAAATGAGAAGCTGCTGACGGACATGGTCTTCAGAAAGTGCTGCCTCCGGAGAGAGGTGAGAAGGACTAGACCTCCATGGATCTTTTGACACCACACCGCACTTACAGACGCCATGTCCCCAGAGACCATTATTTTTGTGAACTGGTCTATCAACATGGCTTGGCACATGGAATTTTTTTTAATGACCTTTTAGGCTTCCTTGAGTCTCTAGTATTTGCTACTTCCTGGTGCCATGCTGTTCCACCTCTTCCTTGTGGAACTTTTCCTCCCAGGATCTCCCAAAGGCATTTCATTTATGGGCTGTCAAGAAGCCCTGAAATGTACAGAAGAGTGTGGAGAGACAAACACGGGAGATAGCAAAGAACATCACATGTACGGAAAGTGAGGGACCAAATCAACGAGCAAACGTTTGTCTTTCTCCTAGGATGCGGCCTATTTCTTGCTTGTTCTGTGGCTTTTAAATCTGGTTCAGCGTTTCTCCACCCTCCTAGGGATTTCACAGACATTTCACTAAACAAACATGGTTTGGGATTTCAGCTGGTGGCTTCTAAGCTATTCTGAAATGCTTTTGACCCCTTGCAAAAGTTCTTCTACAGGGATGGCACTGAGCTTTTTTTGAAATGGTTATGGAAATACATTTCCAAAAAAATGCATAAAAGTACCAGTAAAGCCCTTTGGTATCTATTTCCAGAATCTAAAACAACTAAAATAAGGACGTTAAATCTCTGTGAGTCCTACTCCAAGGAAAAACATGACCTGGTTAATGTTTGGCTTATTCTGTTGTGAGGGAGCCATGATCACAATACCCACTGGAGTGACCAGGTAAGAACAGACTTATCATATATCAGATAGTGTTTCTTTTCCATGATGACAACGTGCCTTGACCTTCTGTTAGTAATACACATAATACACATTTTTAAGAGACTTCTGGCACCCTTTGACCTGATGGCTTTTCTCATAAGCTTTTTATTTCCTCAAAGTGATTTTCCTTCAGATTCATTTAGAGTAAAACAGAAATGCCCTGAGATTATGCCGCAGCAGACTGGGTGGTGACTCCTCAGGCAGTCTGAAATGACCAGAGTACAGCCTTTCTGTATTCAAACCGTATCTACAGTAATTATTTGCCAGCGTATCTAAAAGAAGGCAGGCATTTCCTGTTGCACACAAATGGGACACTCTTATCTAAATTACTGTTTAAACAGGTATTTAAGAAAAGACTATCACAGGCAGGAATTTACTGATGACGGAACACATTAGTTTAGGGCTGGACACATTCGTTGAGGACTAACCATTGTGAGGAAAGGAAGCATGTCAGCATCAGGAAGGTATAGAGAATATTTTACAGCTCCCACATGGTCAAGATGGGGATTGTAAACAATGCCACTTGCATTTGGGTCCAGCAGGAGTGGCATAAGCCCTGGCAGAGCAGTCTGGATCCAGTAATATGCCTCCAGTGCCCAGAGTAACCTTTAGAGTCAGAGTTTGAGAGTCCCCACTTCTCTATCCATAAAATAAGCACATGAACTAGTTCAGCCCCGGGTCCACACCACTCAAGTAATCCCAGTTCTATGCAAAGGATGGTCAATGTTTGGTGCATCAAAAACTTAGAAAATATATTTCCTAGAAAGACACTGAGAATCAGTTGCATCTCTCCCAATGTGTAACCTAGGAGAGACTGTACTCTGGCTGCCTAACTTTGCTCTAACCAGTGAAACTGGAATTTATCCCCAGTAGAGGCTTATAAAACTGGGCTGTTATTCTCACATTAAGTAGACTGCCCTCTGGTGAGGACTGTGGTTTATGTGTGGGCAGAATGTGTGGTTTACTACCTCTAATTTGTTTATGTTGTTGATGGTGGTTTCAGAAGAAAGCTGCAGCTCTTCACATGCTAAAGAGTGACCTGATTTGCTTCCTTACAAATAAGTGTTTAAAGGGGGGAGGGGAGCATGAGGGCGCATTAATGTGTCACAGCTAATGGAGGAGCAACTGGGATCACTTTGACCACAACTCTGCTTCCTTCAGCTCTGCACGTGAAATGAAAGCCCCAACTTGCTTATTGTAATTACCTAAGTGTGGCTTGGTGGCTTTTGGCAGAGATCCTTCCTGCCTCCGGAGGACAGACCAAAACTCAAAAGCTATACGTTAAAGGAAGGAGAGGGGGAAGGTGCGTTTTGTAGCAAGGAAGCTGAATTCTAATAGTAACTGGATGAAAATATTCAAAACAACCCCCAAAAGGTGAAGATCAAAAAGTAAATGAGATTTTTTTTCTCTACTTTCCATCATATAGTACACAAAGTTAGGCATGCAGGAGAACTGAATAAACAGTTCAAATGCATTCTCACAGCTGACTTGATGCAGGCCTTTTCTCACTGCTACGAAACAGAAGTGCTTTCTCATAGCCAGGAGTCCTTCCATAAAGAAAAGAAAATAATTATGCGTGTCTGGCAGAAGAGAGAGTTGTAGCAATGGCCTGCTGATAAAATGGAATGTGAACATGCAATAGAACACTAACCTAACCACACTCTTACTTTGATAAAGACCAGAGAGTGTGCAAAAATTTTTACTAGAGTCTCAAAATCAGGTTTTATTTGAAAATGAACAATGGTCCTTGTTCTCTTTAAGGCATGGTAATAGAAACAGTGACTTCTGATCTTCAAGTCATTCTGTGAAAAAAGTTCCTTGATTTGTTTAATGTCAGCACAGACTCTGGCTCCATTGCAAATAGAGTATCTTCAGTGTAAAATAAATTTAGATGGTTCCAAGGAGTGCAATTTTCTGCTCCCATTCCAAGCTCTAAAGACCCTCATATTGAGTTTCCCAACACTACATCATAGTAAACATAAAATCATTCAAAACCATGGGGATAGAAGGAATGTCATTGGAAAACATAAAAGGAAGGTGTGTGTGTTTTTTAAAATTTTTGAGAAAACATTATACACTTTGATAAAAAAATGTTTTTAGAAAAATATGAACAGATGTGCTATGCATTTGTGTATACATACACTAAATAGCACTTATGATTTAAAACGGGGTAATTTCAACATTGCTAAGTGGTAACACAAGCTAGGTATTTAAGGGAATGATATAATATGACAACTTCATAGACTACCAAACTATGCATGGTCTCTGGAAATTGTCATTATCAACATGTACAATAACTAGTAGCATTGGGTGCTCTGTACAGTATCCTTCATGTCTAATTGAGTCACACAGTCTAAGACACTTGACGGGCACCAGGCACTGCCTCCTAATGAGAACTGACTTTTAAAGAAAAGCATTCAGGGCCTCTTCTATATAAATTACTATCCCCTTTGCAGCAAGAGAGGATTATAAATGTTTGCTGGCAAAAACTAAATTTATTTACAAACAGGGTCTAATTTATTTATGACTCCAATACAATCAACTTTTGTCAAAATATTTATGTTATCTGTACTTCTGCCTCACTAAACTCTACCACAATCATAAACACTGTTGAAAAATTATTTGCAGTTAGCAGGATTTAAACTACACATTATATCACCAGCTAGTGCCAGTAAACTTTTGCACTGGTTGATAAAGTTTCCTCTGTGGAATAAATATACACTTGACTTTCCAAATCTTTGGTGGGCTCCATACAATGAAAAGTGAAGGATTAAACAGATGCCCCAGACTTTACTGGTTTTGTGTGAATGCTTCAACTGCATATTCCAATTCAAATTTTGTGGCTACACTACAGCAGTGTAGTCTCGGATAGCACTAAAAGGGGGATTAGATGACAAATGTTTGGGGCTCTATAGTCTTTGCCAAAGATGCTACTTCTCAGACCTATTCATTTACCCATCCCAAAACATTTATCTGGTACGATGTTGTACCTGGAACTGTACAAATTGCTAATGCTAGATATAGACATAAAATAAGATCAAGTTCCTGCCTCACATGGCTTAGAGTCAAGTAGTGAAGATAGCGATGTTATCAGTATGTGGCAATGCAATAAAATAAGTTCTAGGGTGAGTTTAGGAAGAGTGAAGACTGTTGAGAGTTGGGTATAAATAACTGCATTGGGACTGCCAATATTATAGAAACCCCTAGCCTTAGGTTAACAAAATCTATATATATGCTAAATTAAGTAAAACTTATTTAAATTCTTGGTAGAAATGCATTTGTAGTTCACATTTATTTCTGAGTTCTTCACAGCAACATGAGCATCAAAATAGGGATGATTAACTCACACTGCTTCTAAAACCAGCAGATTCTAAAACCACATTGCCCATATTTCCATTACAAAATAAGCCAGGAGCAAACTTCGCGGAGAAGTGGATGGCTTCCCTTACATGTAACTAGTGAGAAGGCATTTCTGCATGGTCTGTTTCACTGACAAAAACTAAAAGTTCTACTGTGAAGCAGGTAGGGCTGCCATGATGCCAATGAATCTCACCAACCGGATCCAAACAACATCTATCTTCCTCCCAGTTTGAATGGAAAGTTGTGCCAAACAAACCAGAGATAGTTCTGGTTGATTTCATAACCGTGCTGTACTCAGAGGGAAGACTGGCCTGATCATTCTGGAACCTTCCACCTAAAGCAAGAGTCCTCGGAAGAAATGGTAGTTCTACTGGTTTCTGATATCCCACACTTTTCAAAAAAAATAATGGTCCTTTCCCAGATAATATCTACATGCGCTTCTGATAGTCAAAGGAATGAAACCAAAAGCCAAAGTTGCAAAGCAAGTTTCAAGAGCTGAATTTACGTAGTGAAAAAAGAATCTCAAAAAAAATGAGCTATTTATTCAACAAGGTGTTTTGTAAAAAGGAATGCCAAAAACCCAAATATTTGTAACTTCATTGAGTAGTATATGCATAAAATATATTACTGCCCAGTTTTATCAACATTATATAGAATGAGTCTTTTACACCCAGATATTATGCTCCACAATAAAAAAAAAAATCTCAGTGATTTTGTTTTGTGCTTTTGCTGATCATTTTATGGATTTTTACCAATAAATATTTTTTAACAAACTGCTTTGTTTTAATATGTGATAGCTATGCTAGTTAAGTAAAATCTTTGGTATCATGTTGCTAAAACTTCAAGATAATTGATTGAAATGCCCGTTTTTCATAACACTGAAGAATCTCAAAGGTAAAGAAGCCAGAAAATTATCAGTTTATTAACCTAAACATCTAAGATGCTTGCTGATTCAATTATATTGTGGATCAATATATGTAAACCTATGTAACTATGACTGCTTGAGAGAGAAAAAATGGAAATTTGTTAATTCTATCAAAAGTATATAATGTAAAGAAATCCATGAGATAGGAGAGAACCTGAAGTCAATGGAATAATTACATCGTGACTTAATAAGCTTTGTGCTGTTGTTGCTTTTGGTGTGCTGCTGCCATGGTTGTTATATTAATAGATTTACTTCATTCAACTTTGTATATGCATCATCACTGTTAAATCTTAGCAAGATTTTTATATGCAACGCACCATGGGGGGGTCACTGAGAAGAATAAAGTGAAATTGCTGATTTCAAAAGACTTACAATCCAGTCAGAGAGATAAGTGCCCAGGAAGAATGAACTTGAATAATATAAAGCTCCATTGCATACACTCAAATGAGCTGTAAAGAAAACAAGACTACAATATTCAACAATAAAAGGGATGTTCTTCTTTAAGAGAAAACTGAAGGGGAAGATGGCTAGAAATTCTACTTGTGATGAAGACAGGTAATCGCAAGGATTGTGAAACAAAAGGTTATAGACTGCGGCTGAGCCTTGGCGAGGTAATGACTTTTAATTGGATTGAGTTTATCATATTTGCAGAGGTAGAACAGACACAGAAGAAAGGATTAGAGTGATTTCCACTTTCCATTATTTGGCATAATGAGAAAACAGAGGGTGGTCCACATCCCTTGTACATATTATGAGCCATGGGAGATGCTTAACATGTCAGTTTTGGGTAGCATTAGGGCTTCAAAATAAACACATTTGTTTGGACATAGTTAAGTCAAAATAAGTCACCTGAAAAAAAGGTTACAGGTCATTAATTTGTATAGTGCAAAGGATTTATGAATTTTTAAATTAACGCTCCTGGATCTCTACATCATTTCATATAGTAGGGTAAATATGCATTTTTCTTCAAAGTTTAACTAGCTTAAAGTGTCAAATGAAAATACTTGGCTAAAGAAAAACCAGCTGAGCACACTCTCTTCTAGTGGAAAAGAAGCCCATTATCAATTCTTCCAAGAAAGAGTGTTATATCCTCAAGTCAAAACACACACATAAAACAAGCAAACAAAAACCTGTATAAATATGTGTTGAGTCATAAAAGGGTCATGTGGTGGCACACCCCAAATTCAAGTGAGCCCTCATGGCAAAGCTTATTACAGTATACCTCTATCAAAATATCACTGACTATAAGGTGATGAGTGCAGGGAGCATGGGTGTCTGTTTATTGCAGAATCCCCAGAATCCAGAAAAGTTTCTAGCTTGTAATAATAATTCAGTGTGTGATTGTTGATGTGAAAACATCAGGCCAAAGCAAGTCAATTGTGCTGGAAGTAATGAGTGGTTATCTCCTTTTCCTTCTCTAGCTTGGGAATAAATGTGCCAATAACATCACATATTTTGTGCCTTCAGTCTGTTTGAGGATACAGTAAAAATGCCCCGCATACAAGCTGAAATATATATGCTTGTGCACACATGCATACACACACTCATATACAAACACACACACACACACTCCAAATACTCAACATGCTAATACATGAATTTAACCGGATGGCATCAATTCAGAGTTTCTACCATGTCCTCCTCATATTGCAACCTCTTCAAATATATTTGTTATAAAAGGAATAAAAATAGACAGACAAAAAAATCTTTATATGAGTAGCCCATGTTTTTGTCCTTTTCTCAAAATTTTTACTGAATCCTCCAGGAAGGGTGATTAATAAAACAATATCATTATGGCCAACTAAATTTAATTCCACCAACATTTACTACAGTGCCTGCTATGAACCAGCCATATCTTGTAGGTTGTACAATGTGAGCTTCATGAGTGTAGGGACTCTGCCAGCTGCATCCTCAGCAATAAATGTAGAGTCTGGCATAGAGTATATGTTCAACAAATACTTATTAAACTAATAAATAAATATAGGAATGGAGAAATGCAGATGAGCCTTAAAGGAATCCAGACACTAGAGCAGCTATTCTAAACCAGGCTGTGCATCCAAATCTCATATGGAGCCTATTTTAAAAAATACAAATTCTATGGCATTTCTAGAACTAGCAATAAAGAATCCTTACATATATATATATAGTAGAGCCTCAGGTTACCTCAGAGTTCTGTAACACTATTTTCATCATAAGTCAGAACCTCCTACATAAACACCTATGTCACTCACATGGAACACATACACAGTAGTAATGAAGTGAAACAGTAAAAAATTTTTTTAAAAAGATAATTCCTGAACTTTACTTGTAGTAAATAATAGAAAACATAAAGCACATATGTACATAGGTGAAATGACGGAACTTTTTTTTTTTTAATAAATAAATGGGAGATGGCGACATAACCATGAAACGACATACCTCGAGTCCAACATATCCCAAGAACTGCCTGCATATACACTAAGTGGCCAGATTATGTTGATCACCTGACGTTTGTATGCAAATTAACTATTTTTTCCGCACTGAAGTTGCTAGAGGGCCAGAGCATTATAAATAGGGAAGCAGGTTGTTTACCACAATAGTAGAAGTGATTTTTTTCTGAAGATATGGGTAAACAATGCAATTTAACAGCCTTTGAACATGGGATACAGATAGATATAGATATAGATATAGATATAGATATAGATATAGATATAGATATAGATATAGATATAGATATAGATATAGATATAGATATAATGATAAAATCATCCTGCATGACATCTCCACCTTTTTGTTCTACAGTCTCAACCCCGAATATCACAAATAAATTTGCACATTTATTTGGACATAGTTAAGTCAGATAATGTGCAAACCACAGACCCAAGCCAATTCCTGTATAAACCAAAACTCTATACATAACTAGTTATGTGAGCCTACTAAGCCCCTTAATCTCTTTGAGCCTTAGTTTCTTTATTCATATCTGATTTTTGCCCAACGTGGTAGCCACTAGACACATGAGGCAACTGATCATTTGAAATGTGGCTACTTCAAATTGAGATGTGATGTAAGTTTAAAATTATATACCTAATTTTTAAAACTTGGCACAAAAAGTTGTCAAATATATAATAATTTTTATATTGATCATCTACTGAAATGATACAATTTTGAATATAATGAGTTAAATAAAATATGTTAGTACAATTAATTATACATGTTTCTTTTTACCTCTTTAGTTGGCTATCAGAAAATTTAAAATTTATATTAATGGCTCACATTTCTATTTCTATTAGACAACACTGTTTTTTAAAATACTTATGACATAAAACTGTAATAATAATAATCAGAAGAAATAAAGCATTTGAGCATCTTTTGTAAACTTTAGAAGAAAATACAAATGCCATTATCATTATTATTAGAAAAGGTTCTCAGGCCTCTAGGTCTTGAGTGACAGCTCTTAAAGATCAGTGTCTTACAGGTACAACAAAAGGTGATGAAATGATTCACAGACAATGCATTCTCTACCACTCCCCTGTCAATAAATCTCTCAACTCGTTGAAACCAAATGTAAAGAAAGATCAATGTGATCCCTGACATGGTATAAAAAGATGAGCTCATTCCAGAATGCTCCCCTGCCAAGATTTCTATGATGATGCAGGAAATAGCCTGGACTTAATAAGGTTGGAGGAAGGTTTATATTTGAAAGAGGCATTATTGGCCAATGAACAATAAGCAGTACTTTATGATGGGAAATGATCAGTTTTTTCCATGATTTCAGCCCAAGATTTGGAGAAGAAAAAAAAGTCTTGGGATTCATTTATCACTTTATCTCTTGGATAGAGGCAGTTTAATTCCTCCCTCTGCTCCCCCCCCCCACACACACACACACAAATATCCCATTCCATTGCTTCAAAAGAGGGTGTGCCTCAAAACACCTGGCAGATAGAAGAACACGACAAACTTTCTAGCTGCCCTTCCAATACTGGTATAGTCGGTGAATCTCCAAAACACCTCCTAGGTCTAGGCTGATGAATGGGGACAGAGACAGGTACTCCCAGGCTGTACCTACTTACACTACCTTAAAAACATATACAAGTGTTTGAAGAAGTTCAGTAGGTAGGGAGACAGACAAACCCACCTAGAGTTCCCTCAATGCTTTATTATGCAAATGGGAGTAGCCAGCATTCCTTTGGGGATAGAAAATTGAATTGTCATGCACAGTTCATTCCCTGCTCTTACCAGATCATGACTAGACATTTATGAATATTAGTTGATGTATTTACTTCAGTGCAATGTAAGGCAGTTGCTAGCCTAACATTCCAGCCTTTGTTTCAAGCCTCTTTTCAACTTCTTTCAGGCTGTTGATTTTGGAGTGGCTATGTGATCCTAGTGAGCTTCTAGCAAAGAGTGATCAATCAGCATGTTGAGAGTTTCTGGTTCATCCCAATACCTGGGAACTGCTTTGATAAATAGTATTCTCGGGACTATATAAAATGTGTCATTGTTGGAGCAAATGGTAGCATGGCAGGCTATTGATCTCTTCTTTATTCATATTTAAACAAAGTCTTTTGTTTACAACAAATCTCCACTTGCCCTAAGATTATTCTGCCCCAAACTGAAGCCACTAAAGGTTCATGTACATGTACATTAATGTTTTCTCCAGGGATTTAAAACTGGCACCCATGTATCCACACTTGGGGACACATTAATATTAATAATAGAACAATGCCATGTATCCCATTTTTAAGCTCTGGCTAAAGGGATTGCAGAAGATATCACACAACTGCTCTCATGGCTGAATGCATGCTGCTAAAGATGTACCATTCCCCCAAGAAAGTTTTATCCTGGGTTGCCAAAATCAACACCCAGTTTAGAAAGACTTGGGAGGATTAGAGCTCATCAATTTTTCTCTCAAAACTTGGTCACAGCTTTCTGAAGACCTAAGAAAGTTCTTTTGTGATTGGTCATAATCGATTTGGCCATCTTATGCCTTTAAGGCATCTTACAATCTAGCCACAATAATCTGTTCTTTGTCCATGAATATTCTGTGGAACTTGGGTTCTCTCTGTGTTGTTTCCTTGACAGCCTTCTGATTAGAATGCCCTTGCCTTGTTCTGAGACCTAGAGATGGAACAGTGACCTAGGATCACAATGCCCGTGTTTGAATGAACCTTATAGCTGCTGGGAAGGGGGAGAAAGGAAACCAACACATAGATGGAGAATAAGATAATTTTCAGTGCTCAGAATAAACTAAAACAGTTTGAAATGTGTAGGCACAGATGGCCTTGTGGAAGAGAAAGCCTTTAAGATTAATACATTGAAACTCTTTCATATCTAGTTCAGATGCCATCTCAATCTGCTAAGGGTTCCCACTTTCCATGTCCATCACCTCCCCAACCAGAGTGAGCCCCTTCCTCTGTAGATCCCAGAGAATATAAAATGTACCTCAAAATATATCCTTTTGTCTTTACATGGTGCTGGTATAGTTCATTGTTTTCACGTGCATTTTCCCATTTTGATTTTCAGTTACTTGAGGGCAGGGGGTTATGTCTCAATGATCTTTAAATCCGCCCTGCAGTGTTGTGAATATAGTAGATGCTCAAATTCAAATAGAATCAACTTTTTAAAATGCTCTTTATGAGGAGTTTCATTTTTGAAAGCTGCACTTTGTAGCTCACCTAGCTCTGAATCTTAAACAGATTTCAAAAGAAGCAGTTATCCACAAAAGTCATTGCCACTACTGGAAAAAGAACCATTTTCTGAGGGATTTCTAAATGATTGACCATTCAGAAAACTTGCTCAAGCAAATGTTTGTTGCCAAGTGCTCTTCTAGAGATGGTTAAAGGTTGGAAACAATAATCTCTCCCAACAAATTTCAGATAATTCCCCCTCAGTCCAAAACTGGAATCCTCAAGCTTTCTGTTTGAAAATGTCTCCCAAATTGAGGATTTCCTAGTTGAATAGAACCAGAAAGAGAGGCTTTTGGTTGATAAACTAGAACATTGAGCTGAACCATGCACAACCCAAGCTGGATTTCACAACAGCTGGTGAGAGAAAGCACAGAATTAGAAAATTCTACCAGAAAGTTTTGGTACTTGTTTCTGAGTTTTTATAAACACTTTACTCTTTTGTTATTAGCTTAATTTCTGTGCTCAACAGAGTTTTCCATCCTTAAAGTGACACCATTGAAAAAAATAATTGCTCAAATACAAGAAAAAAAAATGACACATTTTTTAAACACCCTCCCCCAAAGAATTCAAATGTTCTCACTTGGTTGGGATCTGATTCTGAAATTTCAATTTCACAAATGAGCCTCCAACCCCCTAACCCAAAAAGGAATTCCTCCAAGTTTAGACTGAGGTAGGATAAATATGCCACATGCTATTTCAAACACCAAGAACAAGGTAGGTATTTTCCCTGCTGCTTCCCTACCCTGTAATTTGACATCCATTTTAATGATGCTTGCTTTATTGCTTGTCAGAAAAGTGAAATGGGCTGTCAATTTTACAGAGTTTCTCCTACCTTTTAGGTGGTTATATTACATTTTGAAATAAGTGTATAGCTTCCCCTCCTCTTTATTTAGCCTAAATGGTGCATGTGTGGGTTTGGTATTTGGCTGCCAGTGGAATGAAGTCACAATTTCAGGAGTCCAAGAGAATAGATCAAAATCACACCAACACTTTCATGGATGGGTATATGCTGCTAAATGGATGTTTACCCAGAAAAGTCATCATCTGGCATGCAGCATAGCGAATGTTCCTAAGCAGCTAACTCATGTATACTAAACAAATTTGGCTTGGCTGCTGCAAGGGCTGCCTTGTGGAAATTCTCAACATACATTTGTTTGATTGAGCCGTCATTCCCAGTTGATCTGCTGATGATCTGTGTCACTTTGTTTAAATGTCCCGGTGGTTTTTTTTATATATATACAGTGAAAAGCCAGTATGTTTCTGTGATGGATTAAATAGAGGTGAAATTTGAGAGCGACTCCTGTTTGTGATTCCTGTGTTCTCAGACAGGTGGGTCTGGAATGATCAAGAATGTCACATTCAAACACAGGGGGAAATATGGAGCTCTCTTGATTTAAAACACATTACTGTAAGATATATTTGCTACTGTGTTCTCCCAGTACAAGAAGCTATTTAGGATTCCCCATCTAAACAAACACCATATGGGTTCATTCTCAGCATCCCTTTCAAATGTCCAAAAACAAAGGACACAAAACTCACCGCTGGGAAACACAGTCTGAGAGGAGTGAACAAGGCCCATTTCTGACGCATGAACTCAGAAATCAAATGCAAGGTCAGGCTAGAACCGAAGCTCCAGATCTCAAATATCCCAGTAATGGTTCAGATGGAAACCCAACACCGCGGTGCCATGGCACGTCTGAGGCACTAATCAAGCAACTGCCTGTTTGCTCCGTGGTTAAAGCACTTCCTCCAGCTAATCTTCCCAGATAGGCTCTCAGCTTTAATAACCTATGGGGTCTGCTGTTAAGTGTGGGGATCTGGGCACCATCAGCACTGGTGTCTCCACTCTGCCAAACCCCAGACAACACGTGATGCACGTGCACTCCCTCCCCTCAGCTCCCATAAACCCAGGCCTGCCGTAAACTGGGTCTCCCACCCCCAAAAATATATCTCTGACCCAACTTGTTCTCATACCTGAAATTCCCCCCAATTTAGCATCATTCCTTTGGATTAAAGCAAAACCATCTTCAAGAGTATCCATGACCATTGATAGTCTGCTCCTTTCTATATGCATTTTGACATTTGCTGTGGGCCACACACACTGCGTTTCCACTCTAGAAGCCAAATGTCTGGCCCCATTCCCAGCCTCAAAGAGACACAGTTCAATAGAGAAGGAAGTCATGGAAATAAAATATAGTACCCACAGTCAACAAATTATATATAGGGTGCAGAGGATAAAGGAGTGAATTCTAAGGGTGAGAAGGGTTAGGAAAGGCTGCCCAGAGATGGTGACACTTGAAAAGGGTGTTGAAAAACAAAGATGGTTTCCAAGGAATTTCCAGGGTAAAGACAGGGGAAGAGAGACCTTTCAAGGAAGATAAAGAGCATATTGAGAGGTATAAAAGTATGAAACAGGTTAGTATGTGCCTGAAACTAAGGGTGTCTCAGAATTGCCTGATTTATAGTAGGAAAGAGGGTAGATACAAATGTGAAGAAATAGGTAGTGAGGAGCCAAATGGTTTCTATGCCATATTCTAGAGTTTGGCCTTTTTCCTCCTAAAATAAATATGGTGCAAGTTAAGGATCTTAGGGAGCATAATGGAAAGACCAGAGTTGTGATTTATAATGAATATTCTGACTCCAAGAACAGGAGAAATTTGGGAAAGATGACATGGAAGGCTGATGAACCTGTCAGAGGCTATTTCAATAATCCATTGACACAAACACTGAAAACTTAAAACAACAAGAAAACAAAACAAAAACAAACCCACTGATAGTGGAGGACAAAGAATAAGAGAGATTTAGGAAGTAAAATTGAGAGGATTTAGTGAGTGAGTGAGGTGGGATAAAATAAACCCTGATGAACCAATATGCTATATGTCATGACTTAGTTAATCAATGATGAGTGAAGTCTGCCACTGTGGGATTGGGACACATAGAGGGGATGAGAAGAAAAAATCTGGGCTACTGAACACTGAAGTAGGAACCCTGGGCAAACAGGAGATAACAAGGGAACTCTGGGTCCTGGAGAATGATGCCCTTTCAGATCCCATGAAGATGAAAAGATGAGCATAGGAACAGGAGAAAACAATATTAGTCGTGCAGGTACAAATAGAAAACGTGCCAGGTAAGGCATTAAAGGATGTTTTCCCTATTTCTGATAGTCTCTCAGGAATGTTGATTCCATAACAAGCCTCATTCCTTCAAATTAGTAAATATAATTTTACATTTTAATTATCCTTAAGTTCCTACACTTGAAGTTGTTCAATATATATTGACCAGAGATCCAGTGCACAAATTTCATGCATTGGGTAGTGTCCCTCAGCCCAGGTTGCACCCTTTCCAATCTGGGACTCCTCAGTGAATGTCCGACTTCCAGTTTAGGCCAGGGATTGGGCCTAAACCAGCAGTTGGACATCCCTCTCATAATCTGGGACTGCTGGCTCTTAAACACTTGCCTGCCTGCCTGTCTGATTGCCCCTAACCACTCCCCTGCCAGCCTGATTGATACCTAACTGCTCCCCTGCCAGCCCAATCACCCCCAACTGCCCTCCCCTGCAGACCTGGTCGCCCCCAACTGCCCTCCTTGCTGGCCTGGTTGCCCCTAACTGCCCTTCCCTGTAGGCCTGGTCCTCCCTCCCAACTGCCTTCCTGTGCAAGCCTGGTCACCCCCAACTGCCCTCCCCTGCTGGCCTGGTTGCCCATATCTGCCCTCCCCTCCTAACCTGAGTGCCCACAACTGCCCTCCCCTGCCAGCCATCTTGTGACTATGGGCACTGCCATCTTTGAGGGTGGGGCAGTCAATTAGCATATTCCCTCTTTATTATATAGGATAATCCTAGCCCAGGTACTTGGCTTTAAGAAGTGCTTACCAGGTACACAACCCCTCCTCACTCTCCTCAGGAAAGGCCCCAAAGCAACTCCTTATCTCAATAGTTTTCATAGGAATTTATTAAAATTTTACTTATATGTAACTATGTCCCTCCACTTGAGATCCTTTGAGAAAAAGTTTCATGCCAATACATATAATTTATGTAAATTATTAAGATAATCTTTAAAAAAAAAACCATTAGTGAATATGCAGAAAATCTTGCAAATCAACATTCTCTATCCAGTGCCCTTCCCTGCTCACCCCAACCCCAGAACTCCAAATCCACAGAGCATATGAGGCACCTGCTCAGTCCACACTGCCCTCAGCTCACCCGTCTCCTTCCGTCAAAGTGGATGATCTGTTGTGTGTTATTTACTTGTATATTTTCTTAGTGGAGAAAAAAAAAAAAGAGAAAAGAAAAAGGGGAGAGGGTAGGAGTTGGGCTTTATTTATTATGATTTAAGATTTTTTATGATTCTTTTAATTTAGGTCCAACATTCCATGCGTCTCATTGCAGTGGGTGCAAAGGATACCAATAAAATAGCATCATAGTGCCAATATATTTATTCTTCTACTTACTTTTTTTACAAGTCATATTTTCTTCTATACACACAAAGCAAATCTTGTCAAATTGCAATATACTTCTAGGCATTCTGCTATGAATTTTCAACTTAAGAAATATAAAAGGACAAAGAACTAGACGTCACATTTATTTCATGGACTTCTTTGCGCATCCAAAAGGGAATACCAATGAACTCCTTTTAGGGAGGGTGTGTGTTTGCCACTGGATATTCATCTAAAGTAAATAGAATAATATAAAGTAACAGAAAAACAAAATAGCAGAGGCTCTATATTAATTTACAAAAGCCTGAATGATTAAGACACAGGCTTTTTTTTTTAAGTTTTTCTGGGGGGTAGGAGGCTTTAGAGAGGTAGTAAGTCCATTAACTCTCTGAAACAGAAGAAAAGGGCAAAATTAAGTATGTTTTCTTAACTGGTAAACATCATCAAATTGGGATTTGTAAGGTTCATTATAATGTGTACATACACCTAGATTTGACTCCTCCCTAGTTTCCTGAGAAAAACCAAAATGGCAGATGGGTAAAAATTTACATACTTGGCTGCCAAAGTTCTTTGCTTGGGAACTGAAAGGCCAAATTAGTCATTATTGAGCAATCCAATCTCACACAGGACTCTACAGACTGGCTCTGAGATCATATTGCAATAAATGCTTTTCTATAGAACTAGACACTATTCTCCTAATTCTGGATCTCAATACTTTTTTTTTAATAACCCCAAACCACATTTCTTCTTAGGTTAAAAAAAAAGTTTGAAAATATTCGCTAAGAATATAGGAATATATAATGAAGGTTTTATGGTTGTCTCCCCCAAAAATACTCATACACACACTCTCTGACTCACACAAAGGATGACAGAGTCTTTCCTTATTTAAAATGACAAAACCCAATTCTTCCTACATGCAAATGGGCATAGAAGCAAACAACCTAGAAAGTTCTTTTTTAAAAAAATGTGAAAACCTACAAACAAACAAACACAAACTAGCAATAAATTAGAAATAAACTCCAAAGCAACCCAGCAAAACTCGAATTAAGCTGAGGAAATCCAAAAAAATCTTTCAAAGTACTATGTAGTTTCTTCCTGTTCTTAGACTGTCGCCTGTGGGGACTGCTGGCAGGGAAAGCCCCCAATGCAGGCTGATGTGGGAGTTAGTTCCCCTGCAGCCTCCTCGCCCCCTCCCTCTGCCAGGCTTCCTGGAGCCTTGCCCTTCAGACCAGAGTTCCATGCAGAGAAGGGCTCTGGCCACCCCGTGGGCCTGGTATTTGGCTCCTCAGTCACCCAGTGCACAAGTATGATGGATGATGATGGATCGCAGCCCCATCAAAACCGTGTGAATTTCCCAAGGCCTCTGATTATTCTAATCGAGCCCGAGAAGAAGCACAGAGCTTTACAAAAGCCTCCAAGGAAACCTCCCATTCTCCTTGTCTGCCTGACACAGACCCCACTAAATAAAGCAACCTGGCCCTGATATGGCCTCCTCTCTGTGACACACAGATCTGGGCCTCCATACCCATTGTTCAGTGATATGATTTAGCCTTGATTAAATTTTTAACGAACACCCAGAGTTATAGCACAGTAGAATGGCCACTCCAGCTTCTCCCAGGGGAAGATAACTGTTTATGGATGCTTTGGGGTCACAGCTTTTCTGATGTTCTCTTGCTCTGCTAGACAATATGGTCAGAAGAGTTTCTTCTCTTCTCTCTCTCTCTCTCTCCCCCTCTCTCTCTCTCCCTCCCTTCCTCCCTTCCGCCCTTTCATAAACCACAAAGGTCTCTAAGAGACCCTTCTATGAACAAATTCTATAATTATGCCTTTACCTTAGATAAATATCATGACTAGACCTAGACATGCACAACAGAAAGTTGTATGTTGTAATAATGGAGGCTATTTTAAAAAGTGTAGCACTACTTAATTTAACTGAGTCGGGGTCTTTGACTTATTCAGATCATTTTCTGCCATGTAAAGTTGCAACCTGTGCAGTAGGCCTTGCAGAACGAGGGTTCAGTAACTGCTGTTGGCCTCTTGGAGTGCTCTAAATCAATATAGAAGAAATGAATAGTACCATAGATGTCTATCAAGCTCTACAAATCTGCCATATTTAGAAACATAGCTGGTGGGGTTGCAGGAAAGAATATAACCTTTTGGTCCTTTTTAACGCTTGCTCTGATCCAATTGCCAATTCCTTCCTCTCACCACCACCCCCAAATATCCTGCCACTTGGATTCTTGAAATCTCTCAGAATCTACATAAATACGTTAGAAGTTTGGTCCTACTACTCAGGGGTGGCTCCAAAATTTCTACATCAGAGGAGTTTATGAAATAAACCTGATTGGACAAGGGTAGAAAGAGTGGGTTGAAGTTATATTTGCAGAGTACTTTGCAAAAAGAAAGACGAAAGAAAGAAAGAAAGAAAGAAAGAAAGAAAGAAAGAAAGAAAGAAAGAAAGAAAGAAAGAAAGAGCCAATTGTCTTTATCAGATAATTGGAAAGGGAATGTAGGAAACTGTGGATTATGGATTAACCTAGGACTACTATCCACACATCTACCTTACACTCATGTTTACTCACACAATTATATATATATTTTTTCTTTTTCTAGGGTGTGTATCTTTAAAGACTACAATATTTTGAAATAGTTTTTCTGATGAACAACTCCTAGAGCATACATCCATAATTTTATTTTCTAAAACAGAAAGGTGGATAAATAAAAACAATAAACTAGGCTTATAGAAACTCAAATTTCATTCCTGGCATTTCCACTGATTAACTGGGAAACTCTTAACAAGTCTTTTCATCTCTCTGAGAATCTATGTCCTTGTCTTATGTAATGTAGAGAGCCCCTAACCCAGAGTCCCTTCCAGCTCACATTCTATGAATTCATCAATCTCTGTGTGACTGTGGAAGTAAAGTCGTAGAAAGAGTCGCATCTATGGTATATTGCTTGCTTTATACATCCATAATCAACATAGTTCCATGTGCATATAAATTCAGGAAAAGCCATTGAAGGCTGATGACGTTAGCATTTTTAGTTCATATTATGAATTTGGCTTAGATAGGGTCAATGAGAAGGTAAAAAGTAATAAAGTTTTTACTTTTATTGAATACATACTACCTGCCAGGCATAATGGGCTCAGGTATAATGATCCCATACTATTCTATTTCAATTTTATTCTAATAGTCCCATCACCAACTACCATTTATAGTACCCCAAGTATCAAAAGATAAATAAACCCAGTAAAATCTGACAATAACTCCCATTTTTCTTTCTTTTCCAACAAAAGACTGCAGAGTCCTTGGCTAGCTTCATTCCCCTCTGGAGGATGGCCTAGTTGCTTATGAGCCAGATCCAGCTATTTTTCTAAATCAGGGTTTACTTACATTTTGTATGAAACTTGAAGACTAACTTGTTATAACAGTAAAAAGTTAGAGCAAAAGCTCGTCGTCATTGATTATCTCACCAGTTCACAAAGATCATTTCTGCAATCTACTACTATAACACTTGTTTCAGTTTTTTGATCAACTTCTAAATGCAACATGCAGGAAAAGTAGAAATTAAAATATAAGCTACAACAAAATGCATTCTTAACACATTGACAATCTTATCAAGAAAGGTATGCTACTTATATCCCACATAACCTCAAGCTAATTGGAAAAAAAAAATGTCATCATATGTAATCCAAAATAATGACTTTGGAGGATATTTATACTTATTCCAGTTAAAAATTAGGGTAAGAAATAAATATAAAAATATCATATATATATATATATATATATATATATATATATATATATATATATATATATATCTCATATGGAAACACTTACATACCTATATTATAATTTCTATAGAAGTGCTGAAAAATACATGCAGACATTAGGTGAGCTTTCATATTGCTCTTTGCAATCAAATCACCATTCCTTGGACTCTTCTTGATGGGAGTCCATTTCCTGATGGTCAGCCAGAATGCCAGGACACTGACTAGCAAAACCCAAGCAGAGATCTACCAATTTATTGGTCTCAGAAATTGACCATGTTTGGGAAAAATCCAAGATTTAGAGACCTGCACCAACAGAGTTGTTAAAATCAAAGAGCAGGATATGGTGTGATTTCCATTGCTTCAGTCAGAGTCTGTGAAATGCCAATAGTCTGCATATCTTCAAAGAGCAGAATCTGTCTCCAAATACCGTACAAAATAGCCCACTACAAAGGAAAATCCTTCAAGATCTTTGCTATTGAACTAGGACCAGAAATAAGAGGAAAACGTCTGAGAACAGTATAAAAATGACAGATATAAGAGGAGGCCGAGCATGTCACGAAATGAGAGACTTTTTGCTGACAGATGAGCACCTTTGAACTCTAACCCAATAAAAGAATTAGTCCTCCCAACGTATAATCAGTACAGCAAGCAAAATATGTCAACACACGATAGTCAGGGTAATCAATCGCCATGCGAGGTAGGAAACAGCCAGACTAAATAACAACCCAGTCCCACTGAGCCAGACAGCTCTTTCCTGCTCCTTAAATTTCTCATACCGCAGGGACAAGGAATTAATATGCAATTAAGGAAACCCCTAACAAGTAAAACAACAGAGTAAGGCGCAAGAGTGCTCACTAAGAAGTGACTTAGGATTCCCTAAAGTTAGAGTGTTGATGTTTGGTTTTTCTTAGATGTATTCTAAAGGCCTTTCTCTGGTCACGTAATAGAAACTTTGAAATTATCATTGCAGGAGCTACGGACATAAATGAAGCTAGCTTTTGATCCTGATGGGCTATATGCCAGTAATTTAACCAGCTTGGTTCTCAGATTTGTATTCAACTATAAAAACAGGAGAAAAGCACTTTTTGGGGGGGGGGGCGGGGGGGTTATAATTATTAAAAGAGATAGAATTAAGTAAATGCCTCCTGTAATGCCTAAAGTGGGTAGGCAGTCATATTCGACAAAGGCTCAGAGTTGGCAATCCCAGTCTCCTTATATCATGATGCTTTGACTCCTGTAAGTCCTTAAGAAATGTGGTGATGCCCACATATATTAAATAATAAACTCACAGGTTAAAAAAAAAAGAAGTGGTTTCAGACATGCATGGAGGGGGAGAAAAGGGGAATAGTCTAGGTCTGAATTCCCTTTCTGCCATATATTAGTTACATGGCAGTAGGAGAATCACACAATCTCTGGATCACAGTCATTTCATTTGTAAAGTAGGACAAATAGTATCTCACCAGCCCATAGGCCCAACCTGAAGAGAATGACACATTTCCTCTCGGCTTTACATCAATCATTGCAAATTATCTGTTGCTGATTTACCTTATCTCATGGACTAACTTGATAAAACCAAAAATAAAGTGTTTTAATTACCAAATCTACAACCTTTCAGAAATTGAGAAATGATATGTTTTTTGCTCGTGTTTTCAATTTTTCCAAAGGAGAGACACTAGCATTCTCTACATAAAATCACTTAGCAGCTTTGCATGATTTTCACGGTGTTGCTGGCATAGTCTTTGGTAGTAAATGTTTTGAAAAATCGTCCTCTAGCCTCAAGCCCAGGTGGGTATATTTTGTAACACCTTCTACACATGCTGCCTATAGTTCAAGGTTCCATCTGCTTTAAACTGAATCGCTCTGTGTGATGCAATATTTTATTTTTTACTTATCTCATTTTAAGTATGTTTATTTTCCAAGCACATGCACTGCAAGAATAACTTTTTTAATTCTTCATTTTTAACCCTCATAACTGCACTCTCAGTACTTTAGCAGCACTTTAAAAGGCAATTTTCTTCACTGACCATGGCAAATAACCATTTGAGTTAGTTAACAATTTCTCTTTGGATTCGTGAGATAGAAGAGCAGCCATCCCATTGCAGCTAAGCTGGTGATTTTAATTTTTAAGCCACATGGAAGAAAGCAACTTAAAGTCAGAGAAGTAGAAATATTGTGAGGCTTTCTACAACTGCTTCATCTTGTTCTTGTGAAAAGAAAATTCTCTCTTCTGATATGTGTGCATACAGACAAATTCAGACATTCTGGTCTTTAACATGCACTGATACTATAGCAACAAAAATCAAACCCGAGGCCTAATTTGCCTTAGAATTCAGAAACTGAAGCACTTCTGGACGGCAACAATAAGTCATTTTTCGCATTTATTTTCCACACACATAGGACACACCACTCTGCCATAGACATGTCAGAAGAAACCTGAACTAGCTTAGCACAAAAATTACCCAAAGAATGGCCATCAGAAAAAGAATTGTGACAACGCAACTATGCTAAAGTAGTACTGGAACTTGAATTATATTTGCATTAATTTGTTTCCTAGTACTTTTGGAGAATGTTGTGAAGAAAGAGTGGGCTTTTGTCTGGTAGTTTTTAAAATATCAAATGTTTGTCGCCCATCAGCCATCTCTTCTTGGATATGACAGTGTGATAGAATAAAGGCCAACTTTTGTTTTGGAATCACATTGACATGGCCTTTGGCAGCTTACAAGACCGGTTCTCATTTATTGTATATTTTATACCCTCATGCCTACTTATAAGGAAGGGCAATAAGGGAGGCCCATGACAATGTCTCAAGTTTTCCTCTTAGACACTGAGACCCTGTGATTTCTATAACATAGAGCATAAATAACACTGGTCAGAGAAGAGAAGTCCTGGACAAATAAGAAACATCATTTGACACATCTCTTCCACATGTAAGAAGTTAAGTGAGTTGTGGAATTATGCCGAGGAGTGAATAAATATCTCATCACAAACTAGATTGAACAATCAGTCCCATCCATTGCATCCTCTCAAAACACAGCCTCCCTTTTCCTTTCATTATATTTGTTTTATTTCAGAGTTTTTTTCAATGCTTTCCATGAAGTCACAAAATACTTATTTCAAGACAAAATAATTGACAATGCAAAACATTGTCATTATTTTATCTTATATGCTGCTGAGTTGTTCAATTATTAGGAAAAATTCAAAGGACCTATCTGCATCAACAAAAACATGAAATGCTTAGTCTGTAGTTTAGATCAAATCAGGACAGAAACAAACTGTAAGCATAGCTCTTGCCTGTTCTTCTCTACTTGTGTTATCCATCTTGTCTGTCTCTACATGAATGTATGCACATGCACACATGTGTCTGAGGATGCTTATGTCACCATAGATGTTGTCCTTCCAATTGACTATAACCTGGTAAATTTTCATTTCTATCCTTTAAAAAAATGTGGAAAACAAAAGGTGCTTTATTATTTTCAAGATGAAACTCTTAAACTACATATAAATATCTGAAGACTTTAGTAAGAGAATCTGGGCCATTTCCATTTTCGTTTTCCAGTAGACACTAATGCCAGAAAAAAGAAAATGTTTGGCAAAGCTCTTTTCTTTCTAAGCTTTAAGAAAAAGATGGTCATAAAACCCAAAAGGAAAGACACTGTTCTCCAAAGAATCCAGATCTCAAGCTAACCACAAGCAGAAATGCTTATAAAACAATGTTCTTAGCAAAGGACTTGTATGCATGCGTATAAGCATAAGTGATAGATGTGGACAACAGGGGGTGAGGGTGAGGGCAGGACTGGGGGGATGGGGGGACATTGGGGAGATAAAGTCACATTTGTAATATCTTAATCAATAAAGGGAAAAAAATTTTTTAAAAAAAAACAACGTTCTTGCAATTCTCCCTATTAGATATGCCGTGCTGTAGAAAAACCCTTCTGTAAAGAACAGCACTTTGTCACAGATTCCATGTGCAGGTTAAACCCAAGGACAAGCCCTGCACTGTGAGTTTCCCTCTTGATGACACGAAGAAGCTGTAGGGGACGTGTGTGCCTGGTTTCTTGACATGGACACCGTGACAAGATCCCCCATTCCATATTACATATTGTCACTGCAGATGGCATTTCTAATATAAAAGCAATGCCCTCTCTAAAGTCAAGCACTCAAGCACCCCAAAGTTGCCAGGCCAGGGGTGCCATCCATACCATACAAAAATATTTACGTTAAAGAATTTCTTTGGATTATTTTTGTTACAATGATTGTGTTCTTGAAAACCCATGCCCACACTCCTTTGGCAATGCCATGGGTATGCCATCAAAATAATACCCGACGAATGCTCCTGACTGACAGCTGAGGTCTATCAGTTTTCACAGTAGGTTTCTCCCCCTGCAGCTGACAAGAAAAATAAACATCTTCCAAAGAAAATGAAGGCAAATGCCAAACTGTCTCATCGATTCCCAGGAAAGAAATCCCTTTTTAAATATTAATTATGATAATGTTTGACTTTAAAAGAAAGGCAAAACGGAAAAGTTTGAGTCGGGTGTGAAGAACATTAGGAACATTATGATCTCAACAACATGAAGTCACCGAAATTTATGGGAATGTCACTAATCTTCATTGGACTGCACACCAACCACTGGCTTTTCAAAGGACTGGAACAACCTCTCAGTTTGGGTCAGAGATTTTTCTCTTGACAAAGTTTCAACTGTTCAGTTCAGTGACCATTGAGTTTCAACTCCAGAATTACTACCTACAATTGAGCACGTCTTGTTGTGTTTTATTTGTGGTCAAGCACACACCAGGGACTATAAAAACTCTGTGCTTTATTCAAATTGTTTCAGAAAAGACATAAAACCAGGTTACCTTTAAAAATATATAAAGCTGCAATGAAGTAATAGGAACAATAGCAGCCAGAGGAAAGTTGGAGACAACTCTGGGACAAGTTGATCCTGAGCTCATCAGAGAAGATGCTGAAGGTGCTGGGTGTCAGGCAGCAGGCCAGAGAGCCATGAGGCTAACAAGAACTTGTGCTTGTCAGGCAAAGCTGGAGCGCTGACAGCTCTCATTTCTGAAGCAGGTGAAAAGGGACACTGGCAGAATAATTTGAGAAATTCTAATTCATCAGCAAAACCAGAGAGGAAGAAAAAGAACACAGGCTTTCTTAAACAGGTGTTCAGATCACTGTCAAAAGCATTTAATCTGTGCCAGCCAGCATGGCTCTGTGTGGGGCATGCAGGGGGCAGTTGATCAATGATTCTCTCTCTTATCATTGATGTTTCTATATCTCTCTCCCTTTCCCTTCCCCCCTCAAATCAATAAAAATATTTTTTATAAAGCATTGAATTTGTGTGTGAACACTTCCCAATTCTGGTCATTGTTTTTAACCCTGCCACTTGTAAGCAGAAGAAAGAAGCTAACATGTATAGAATTACAATTATATTGAGGGGAAGCACAAGTGAGTAAATGGTGCATATTTTCAGGGTTACTCCTACTCGAGGGCAGGTATGATGATTCTGGATTTAGACTCAAAATGCCACTCAGTGAATGTGAGAAACTCAAAATGCCAGCATGGTATCCACGAAGAGTATGCTACACTACCAAGAGGCCACCTTTCACCTCACCTGTTAAACTCAGGAACAGAGACATCCTCTCATTCGCACCTCTTTTCTCCTTAAGGGACATGGGAATTGGACCCACCTCTTTTAGTCACAAAATAAGCTTAAGGAAACAAAACCCAGAACCGGAAATGACCCATAAAGTCACCCAATATAATCCTCTTAACAACCAAAGCCTAAAATGACAGAGCCAATTCATGCATCAGATCCAGACTTTCCATCTCCCAACTTCATGTTCCCTCCAACCATCAGCTACTCCTAAGCAAGTTCAGCAGTTGTTTCAGTCTTAGTGAGAAGATGTTGGAGGAAGAGTCCTGGCCTGGGCAGCATAGGACCTAGGTTCTTACTTTAGCCCCTACAGCAAACCCACAATGACCACATCCTTGAACTTTTTATGATGAGTGGGCTGGTTCTTCTCCTTTTAATTTAAGAATCTGTGGATCTGAAATCGAATTATTGGGGAAATGTTGAAAATAAAGAAACTGGGGCAGTGGGATCTTCCTATCCGAGCAATTAAGTGACCAGCAAACCCATTTCTCCACAGGATGCTGGTCTGCATGACTAGTGCAAGGCAGTTTCCTCCAAGGAAGCAATTATAGGTAGTGAAAAGGGAGAAGAGAGCCCCACTCCTCTGGTTCAGCTATGAATCATTTTTAAAGAATAGCCTTGCCACATGATTACATTTTCAGTTCCAATTTCTCTCAAAAATGAAGAATTTGCAACCTTACAAACCAAGCACATAATTCCTAAGAACATGACATTTTAACGTAAGATGGTCCCTAAAAAGGTACCTGAAGACACTTTAACTGGAAAAGAACATGCACTTGGAAATAAGATAGGTATTTGTAAAGCAGCTTTGCAGATAACTGAAATAAAAACTATTTCTTAAATGTTCCATTGAACTCAGTTTTATGCAGGGTATGTTTTTACCTCCTGTACAGGATCTCAACATTCCATAGAATAATATAGTTCGCAAATTTGGCAACGATGGCTGTATGTAGTATTTTTCTTGTAACTATATCTCCTGTGAAGTCACTGCCGTCATGACAAATTCCAGTCCTGCTGGAATGAGGTTCAGAGAACACACTGAGAGGTAATACACGGGCTCACAAAAAGCGGTTTTATTACCTGCCACCACCAAGGAATGGGGCAAGGTTTCCCGATTCTTCGGGGCTGAACTAGTAGGCTCTGGTGGCTTTCAAAGGTTGATCATTTACTCTGAATGATCTTCTTAAACACATTATCTTCTCTACTCATTTTTGTGAGCACAGTTGTGAGTATCAGGCCAGATTACAGCTACTTCGGAACACCAGTAAGGAATGTGGAGGGTTTTCACATTGCTATGCTGTCTTAGATGGCATTTCTGCTTTCTTTCCCTCAGTCCCTTGCCAGTCTCCTCCGCCAGCTGGTCAGTGGCCCATTGTCAAAGGTCTAATTCTTGACATTGGTCTAATGCATTTTACATAGCACCATGATTGCTTCTCTCCTTAAATCTTAAATTCTTCTGCTTTCCTGGGATCCCCTCTGTTTTCCCTTGCCACCCACTCGCACTGCTCTGTTTCATAGCCAAGGCTAACCAGTGAGAATACTCTTTTCTTCTGGCTGGCTAACTGAATAATTAGTATGTCTTTTAAAAATAAAATAAAATTTAAAACTTCACTTCTTTCTTTTTTATGTTTACAATTCATCTTTGCATTAAGATCGAAAGATGTTGCTGCTCAGATTCAGAAATTCTCTGGTATTTCTAAATTCACAACTTCTCCAGGGGGTAAGAGGCACAATAAGTAGGTGGGTATGATTAACCTTCTCTTTTCTCCACACAGATTATCAACATTAATCCAAAGACTCTGAGCTTTTTAAGAAGAAGGGCAGGATGGAGGAAGGCAAAGTGGGGAGTGGGGAGAGGAGGAAAATGGGGGACACCTGTAATAGAGTCAACAACTAAAGAAAGAAGAAAACCATGCAGTGAAGAACCAGGTAATTGACATTTTGTAATAAATCAGGACAATCTTAAAAGGAAGAGAATCCATGTTGTGCAAACAAATAAAAATGATTTTCCCCTTTATATTGGTTCCCATTTTTAAAAATAGATGTTTTCCTAGTTACCAGTGAAAGGCTTTTTGTATCAACAAATATTCCCAATAACCGAGACTCACATCCCTTTGTTATTTCATTTGTTGCCAAGATGCTGTGTGTGACACTAGAATTTAGTGTGAATTGGTGTAATAGTGAAGAAAAAACAAATGCATTTTGATAATAGAAAATGACACCACAATCATTTACATTCCTGAATGATGCCTAATATAATCAAAGTCCAAATTCAATATTAAATTTGAAAAAAAAGGCAACAGAAACACAACATTAATCCCCAAGTAAAGCAAACCACAGAGAAAAATTTTTTTTACAGGTACAAAACATCATATTCTTTATTTCTTTTCCTTGACCAGAACCCGAAAGTTTTCTAGACCACACTCCAGCATTCTAGACCACGCTCATTTGTCTAAGAAATTTATCTAATTTAAAGGAGTCCAAAAAAGACAATTATTCTTACTTTTAAGGCCTAAGACACTAAAAATCTCCAAAAACATATCCTCAGCCATAAAAATTAAATTTTACCTTGTAGCAGAGACTCACCTACTGAGGTCCTCTAAGTATATCAATGTATATCAAATAAAATTGAAACTATAGGACCCTGTGATATGGATGTAACAGTCAGAAAATCCTCACTTTAACTCCAAGTGCTATCATTCACAGGCATGCAACCTTCAATAAGTTCCTCTACCTCTCTGAGTTGCTATATTTTTATATGTAAAATAATATACCACCAGTCTTGTTATAGAGCTTGAAAATAAAAGGCTTGACACAGTGCATAGAAAGTACACAATAAATTACAACTATTATCATTATTGCTTTCAAAAGAGCAAATGTTCGGGTAGGTAAAGGAAATAATTACATTGGGGCCATATGTCTATAGTCTATGTACTCTAACAGTGCTTCCCAAACTGTGATGTACATAGAAATCACCTGAGAACTTGTTAAAATGCAAGTTGTGAATCAGTAGATCCGTGTGGGTCCTGAGCTTCTCCATTTCCAACAAGCTCCTACAGAATTCTAATGCTGCTGGTGCATGGACCACACTTTGTGTAGCAAAGCTCACTATGAACATGGGCACTATGAATTATTAGAATGTCCCTGATTCATAAAAGAAGTTCTTAAAAAAACTAAGACTTCACATATGGAGGCACCAACAGGAAAGGTACAACAGAAAAAGTCCAATCAACCTCTTCAGGGAAGAAAAGGTTTGCCTAAAATTATTAAATAATTTTATGTTTCCTTAGAGCTCATAAGCATACTTTTCTCAACTTCAAATTTTCTGATTATCGGTAAGAGGGAAACTTGGATTCCATGCCTACCTTTAGTAGTGGTGAAAAGGAAATCTCATCCTGTTTCAGAGGAAAATGAGTGTTATGGACTGAATGTCCTCCCAAAATGTATATGTTGTGTCTCTAACCCCTAATGTGATGGTATTTGTAGATAAAGCCTATGGGAGGCAATTAGGTTTAGATGAGGTTATGATGGTGATGCCCTCAAAAGGGAATTAGTGCTCTTATAGGAAAAGGAAGAGATACAAAAGCTCTCTCTCTCTCTTCACCATGTGAGGATACAGCAAGAAGAAAATTGTCTGCAAGCCAGAAAGAGAACGCTCACCAGGACCTGACTATGCTGGCACCATAACCTTCTACTTCTCAGCCTCTAGAACTGTGGTAAATGTCCATTATTTAAACTCCTTAGTCTATGGTATTTTGTTATAGCAGACTGAGTTGACTAATACAGTGAGGATACCATTTGGGGAAAAAATATGAAATGAATTATACAGATTTATCTTTGATAGAATTCTTTGTAAAGTTCTTTGATATTAATGAGAGTTTTTTGAGGATGATTCCTAAGAAGGTGATTTAGCAATAGACAGGACACGAGGGAGTCACCAAATGTTTTCAATGAGGAATTTGAAGTCCAGAGGAGGCTCAGGACATGTCCCAGCTCACTGGTTTCATCCAAGCAAAAACAAACTCAGTTTCCCTAAGTTCCATTCAAGTTGCCTCCTAAGTTTTAAATACTTCTTTTCTGACATGAAATCCTCATTATGTTTAACAATTAAGTTATCATTGATCACCTGGAGGTCATATTTAACCCTGAACCAAAGACAAGCTAGGATATATGTGGAAGACAGATGTGCCCTGACATAGTCAGATAATATTTACTTGGTTTCCAATGATCCCAGAGCTTTAGACAAAGATGCAAAGAAACCAAAAAATGTACCTTTTTCCCTCTGCCAAAATTTATAGTCAAATGCTTAAAGCTTCCATTAAGTCCATGACATTTCATCATCTTCCCAGCAGTCCTGTAGTTATTCCAATTGAAATAAAGAAAAATTCAGTGTTCTGGGAGACCACCTTCTGTAGGACTGGCTCAAGAGCTCCATTTCTTAGTCTGATGTTGAAAACTAAGACAAGCATCTTCAAGACTGCTGAGGTTTCGTCAAATTCCTACTGTGCAAAGACCATGATACTCTGCTTTAAATGCTGAAAATGGCATCCTTTCAGTGGCGCAGCCAAACCTTCCATCTAACTTTATGTAGTAAAACTTCAGGATGGCTTTCAAAGTCTTTCTGATCTGACTAGTGGTACATTTCTCTAAGTCTACCGCGACTTCCGGAACAAGTTGGCGGTCAATCTCCAGTTAGTCTAAAAAAGTCATGGCTCATGACCCCTCTGATCAGAGACCTTGAAGACGCAATTGTACAAACCTCCATCTTTACCATGATGTGAAAGAAGACAGTTGTTCCTCTGAAGGGTGCACAATGTGAAACATGACTGGCAAGTTTTCTCCATAAACAGAACAAATCTATCCCTCACAGAGCTGCCTTTATTTGAGCAAGACATTTGCAAAGCTTAGCGTCTCCTTGAATCTATTAGAAACCCTTCCTTGAGTGAGGAAACAGACATTGTAAATGAACCATGACTCAGAAACCCTCTTGTACTAGAAAATATTCTACAGATTCCAGAGGCATTTTATGTTCTATTTTCCTGACATACTAGTCCTAACTATCTGATTCATTTATTTTTTGTTTAATGCTTTAACCAGTTTCTGTAGATTATTATAGTCAAACAAGTGATTTCTTTCAGAGTTAGTTTTTTTTTTTTACCTCCTTCTGACTTTGGAAGAGTTTCAGATTCAGCTAAAGGAAAGGCTCTGTTATATGCTACAGAAACACCCAATACCATATATTCAGCTTAGCTACAATAAGAAAAGCCAGACCCTGAGGTCCCAGGCTAAACAGAGGGAAAAAAGGAAAATTAAAATTTAGTGTTCATTTGCAGAAACTTCCTACTTTCATACACCCCCGATAACCAGTTGGAATCAGTGAAAATTTATAAGCTTACAAACCAAAAATCAAATTCTCCTGTCTCTAAGGACCTCACAGCACTTTCAGTTTTTTATGTCCTACACTGACAACTTCAATGGCACCAGAATAATTCATCAATTGAGAAGAAATGTGCATTTTCATGCTTTTTTTCAGTAGCAAACAGAACTATCAGAACTCTAATTTACGAACTCAAGTTGCCCATGCACATAGCCCATCTTAACATAAAACTATTCTCTCAAATTCTGTCCAAATATGGCCCATAGTTGTTCACACGAATCAAAATGTTTACAATAATTATGACTTTGATCTAGAAATTTAATTTCTAGAAATAAGGCTGCACATGAAAACATATGTAATAAAGAAACAACTATATGGAACATTTGTTGAGCATTTATTGTGGTATTAAGCAGGCATTAAGAGTTTATATCCAGTGCCTCAGCACAACCCTGTGAAGGTGGTCCTATAACCATATCCATGTTAAAGCTGAGGAAATGAAGGAAAAGTACCTTGGTTAATCAGTAATCAATGGAGTATATTCAAAAGCCCACACTCTAGCCCACTCTACTGTGCTGTGTGAGTGATACAGCATTCTTTATAATAATGAAACATCTTAGCCATCAAATTCCAACAATAGAGGTTTGGGAAAATAAACATCATGGAATTCAATGCAGCCATATGTTGAAAAAGAATAGTATTATACAATATGAGAAAATGTTCATAAAACATTGAGTGAAAAAATAAAGCAGGTTTTCAAATGAAAAGCATGGAGTTATACCTTTTGGTTACATGACATCTACACAGAGGGAAAAAAATGAACAGATACATACCTAAATGATTGAAAGTGATTGTCTCTGAGGGTAAGCTTATGCATGATATTTTTATTTACTACTTTTTATGTTAACAACAGACTACAATAAATATTGCAGAATAATTTTCCATTGGAAAAAAATAGTTAATAAAATTGCAATCATTACCTAGTACCCCCACACACACGTGCACGCGCGTGTGTGCACATAGCTCTGCTAACATAAAAATATCATTTGACTGAGTCTGTTCCAGCCATTGTAACACAGATTTCTCTAAAGAAGTCATCAACATTTTTCTGATGATTCTGCCAGGTAAGTGCCTGCTCCTCAGAGAGACCTTGGGGACACAGTTATAAGTGAAAGTCCAAGCTCAAACTTACAGCACAGCATCAAGGCGGTGGATACTGAGGCAAGAAGTAGGAAGCTCTGATGCTCAGGCACATCACTGGGACATTGGCAAATGACATCACCATGTCCACAGCAGATGTCTGAAGCTTCCCAACATGGTGGTAATTAATAATGTTTCCCCTCCACCCTTCTCAGTTCACTCATGCTGAAAAGTGTTTTTCACCTTTTGAAATCCATCTAATTTGAAGTAAATGAATAGTTTGCTACAGTAATAACACGAAACATATGAGAGCCAGTTTATAACAGTTACAAGGTTAGTAATTACTGAAGTAAAGGAGCTAGAAAAGTAATTCCAGTTAATATGAGATTAATTGGGCTGTCCATGGAACAGAGAACATTGTGCAATAGAGTTCTGAGAACCCCTCTTCCAAATGTGAAACCATAAAATGTTGATATCATGTAACCGTCTAATTAGTAACATAAGGCAAGAGGAGAGAGTGGCTTTTAATGAATCTCTGATGTATGCCAGATTATACACACACACATATATATACATATAATTAAATCTTCATAACAATACTATTGGGTGGAAATTAATCAACCCCCAATTTATAGATGAGGACATTGCAAACTGGAGAGATTGATACTCAGTGTCTATATTCTTTCTACTGGGCCACATTTCTCAAGTGACAAACATGTACACACAACACAGAGCTTCTCATATTGGGAACACTTTCTCACGTGTCTTCTAACTTCTTCATTTTTTTGGTTGAGGTGAAAGATTTCCATTGCATTTTAGTGCGTTCAGGTAGCCCACTATGTCAAATAAAGAGGTTTCATGTATACTATAGGTAAGAAAACCTCTACAGCTATTCAAAACAAATTCGCCATCAGCAGCACCCTCGGAGGTCCTGGATCTGGCTCTTTCTCAACATTGTATGGACAGAACAGACCCAGGGACGCCCCTTCTTCCAGCCTCCAGCCACCCTCCTGTGTCTCATGCAGTTACCACCTTCAGAACCACCTCCAAGACCAGCCAACACACTGGGTTTTTTCCTACCTTTGACTCCTTATTGCCACAACTATGAGCTCCCAAATTCATCAGAATTATTCCACCAAGGTAAAGGCTGCGGTCAACCACTGGCCAGTCTGCATCTGTGGATCTCCTACGCCTACCTCTCTCTGGACTTCCATTTCGACCATAATGATGTGGCTCTCGAGGGCAGGGGCCCCTTCTTTCACTAGTTGATGGAGAAGAAGCGAGAGGGCACTGAGCGTCTCTTAAAGTTGTAAAACCAGAGCAGTGGCCACATTCTCTTCCAGGACGTGCTGAAGCCTCCCAAGATGAGTGGGCAAAACTCAGGCCGCCATGGGAGCCGCCCTGGTCTTGGACAGGAACGTGAACCAGGCCCTTTGAGAGTTGCAGACTCTGGGTTCTACCCCTGCAGACCCTCAGCTCTGTGACTTCCTGCAGAACCACTTCCTAAATGAGGAGGTGAAACTCATCAAGAAGATGAGTGACACCTGATTCACCTCCACAGGCTGGCCCGCCCCAGTCTGGGAGGGGCAAGTATCTCTTGGACCTTAAGCACGACTAGGAGCCTTTGCAGCCCAGGGGCCTTTGAGAGGCCCCTCTGCATCCCCTTGGCATCTGGCTTTTGCCTGAGCCTCTCCCTGAAACTACTAGCCATCCTTTCAACCACCCTGAAGTCCTCTCCCATGCATTGGACCAAATTAAACAATAAAGCTTTTTGTAGCAAAAAACAAACCAACAAACAAATTCACCATCCTTATTGATGACAATGAGAGAGCTTAATCGTCTCAATTTTGGACATTAAAAGCAAGGCAACCTCGTGTTGACCAAAAAATTATGTCGAACATGACACAATTAAGCTAATAGATATCTCAATTCAAATGTGTGTATAACTCACTCCAATTTATTTGCAGCAACATCCTGAACAGAAGATAGAATAGTCGGGGAGAAGATGTTTATTAAAATAAAAAGTATCTAATCACAAAGAGGTGTTTGGAGATTAAAACTATATTTTCTACCACAATAACTCCCTTTCAGGGTAAAATATGTGTTTTAAAGATACCCAAAGACAGCAAAATCAACAAAGAGGTGAATCAAATTGTTAGGAGTTGAATTTTATCCCCCTAAATTTCATACGTTGAAGTCTTAATCTCAGAATGTGACTATTTGCAGAATAGGCTTTAAAGATGTAATTAAGTTAAAAATAAAGTTGTTAAAGTGGGCCCTAATCTAATATATACTAGTAAAACCCTAAGCGACCATTTGACCAGTCGCTATGATATGCACTGACCACAGGGGGCAAACACTCAACACAGGAGCTGCCCCTTGGTGGTCAGTGCACTCCCACAGCGGGAGCACCACTCAGCTAACTTACATGAGCCAGACACCAGGCTCCCAGCTGGCGAGCTCAGTAACACAAGCCTCTCCTTCCTCCACAGCAATGCTATGGGGCCAGGGTGGCAGGTGCAGCAAGGCTGGGATGAATGGGAAGAGCATGGGGCCTGGCCTGGGCTTGGGCTCCTCCCTGGCTACCTGCTACTTCAAGCACTACTAGACCCCTAGGAGGATGTCAGACTGACAGTTTCAGCCAGATCCCAGCAGGCCAGGCAGAAGGACCCCATTAGTGCACGAATCTGTGCACTGGGCCTCTAGTGTCCTTATAAGAAGAGAAATTTAGGACACAAACAGTATGCATACAGTGTGACAAGATCATGTGAGCACACAGCAAAATGGCAACCATCTATCTGCACGCCAAAGAGAGAGGCCTCAGAAAAATCAAATCTGTCAGCACCTTTGTCTTGGATCTCTAGCCTCCATAACTGAGAGAAAATAAATGTCTGTTGTTCAAGTCACCCAGTCTGAGGTATTTTATTATGGCAGCCATAGCAAATTAATATGCATATCTTAGATGTTTGTTAGAGAATAATACGCTGATGAAGTAGTAGTAACTATATTACATTTTGGGGGAGTAGCAAAATATTTTTTATCTGGAATTATTTTTTACAAACAAAACTCTGAAGGCTTTTATCTACTTTTCTAGACAAACAAACTAAAAGAGATTTTATGGTGAAAGGGTATTGGAATTAAAGGCAAAAACCATGGGTCTGAGTTTTCATCCTGACACCACCTGGGAGGCTCTGGGCTAGGTACTGGGAGGGGGTGGAGGTAAGAAAAAAGATTCAAGGTAAATGAAGAGAAGCTCAGATTCCAGGAGAGAAGCCAGAAACTTGAATAACTATCAAATAAAACCAAAAGTTCAAGTATATGGCATAAACAGAGTCATGGGAACAACAGGCAGATTGTAATTAATTTTAAGTAAGGTATCCAAAAGCTATCTGCCCTGATAAAAGAGAAACATGCAAACTGGTGTCACTCCACTACACCCACCAGCCAATCAGAATGAGTATGCAAATTAACCCAACAAAGATGGCGGTTCATTTGCATACACAGGCTGGAGCGAAGACTGAAGACAACTGAAGACTGAAGAGGCTTGGCTTCGCTGCTGCAGACGGACCAAAGGCCTGGGTCCCAGGTGCTGGAGGAAAACCAGTGCTGGCAGCCAGGGGAGGGAAGGCCTATTACACAAATCTTTGTGCAACGGGCCTCTGGTCATCTATAATGAGCGACTGTGATCAATTCTAAAGTCCCTTGTAAGTGCAAAATTCTATAACTCTGAAATCCCTTTGCCGTAAATGACTTTGATGGTTAATAATGGTCAAAATGAGAACTCAAAACACTTGATCAGAAAAGCTATGTACAAGTTTTTCCTGAGATTCCAGCTATAAGATACCAACCGCTTAGACAAATCAATCAAGCCTCTTTATCAAACCACTGTGTGTGCCTGTGTGTGTGTCTCCATGTGTGTGTGTGTCTGTTTGAATTAAAGGTGATATGGGAATTCTAATTTTATAATTAAAATAAATTTGCAGTAAAAATAATAGTCCACATTAATTCAGATTTAGTCTGAGCAGTGAATGAAACCTTGAATTAAGCTCCAAAGGGGAGGGGATGTATATATCTTATTCTCCATTGCAAGCTCAGAGCCTAGCACTGTATTGGCACTTGGCACATATTCAAAAAACAAGTTTGCATGAATGGATAAACCTGTTTTCTATCAGATGATATGTAAAATTTATGGGGAGACAATATCTTAAAAATTCAGCCCTAGAAATTCTTAGTTTATACATGTCCAGCAGCTGGATGAATGTTTCGGTAAGCAGGTTGAATGGCTTTGACATTAGAACATTTGTGTTTCAAGCCCTTCTATACTCAATAGTTATGCACCTACACGGTGTCACTATGCCTCAGTCTCCCCGACATTATTGGCCCAGTACAGTGATACCAGCCATTCTCTATATCAATGAATTGTTGTAAAATTGGATAAGATAATGTGCATGACCTTTCCTTGAAAATAAGGCAAGAAGAACTGATACAAGTGCACAATTAGGTGGTCTGTATGATGCAGAGTCCCACTGCATCTCTTGCAGCTCAAAGTTCAGAGATATAACTTGATTTTTAATTTAGATTCCTCAAAGGGGCACTGAACTCTGAGAGAGAAAAATAAGTGTTGAAATAAGAATAATACAAGTTTAGAGAAGTCCGAAGTGGGAAAGTCAGTTGATGCCTGTCTCGGCAAGTTCCCATCTTACACAGTAAGCACATCCCATTTATAGAACTAGCCAAAAATAATTTGTTTTTCAATAAATCTTCATTTCCAATATTATGGATGTCCTCCCTGGCAAAAAAAAAATGTTATACAGCTATAAAATTCAATTCTTCATCAGGCATTTAAGACTTTTGCCTGTCCTAGTTACTTAATTTTGGAAGCTGCATCTTACATTACATCAAAAATTAAAATATCTCCATATTCCATATTCAATATAATTCAAACACAACTCTAGATGAGTTAAATTATAATTGGCTGACCAATATAGTACTATATTGATAAATTTTTATTAATTTTCATTTTACTGTTTTCATTGGCATTTTGAAACTAATAATTTTGTCCAAGCTGCGTACATTTTGAGTAAGACCCTTGAAAAACTAGTAACACCCATGGTCTAGGCTCATAGTGGTAACAGATAAAACAGCCCTGTCTTTCATAACTGTCCAATTAGTCACTTTTTATAATTGCACTGGATTTTGAAAAAGAAAAACAAGTCCTCACTCACTTGTTTCCCAGTAATCTTTGTCCACAAGTCTATTTTCCCCACCTGCTATGTTTGCCTAAGACTGGTCATTTGTTACCTGCTAGTTCCAATTGATTTCCTTTGCCTTTGCCTCCTTTAGCCATGAGTGCAAAGAACAGACTGTACGATTTATACCAGCCATCTAGTACCAATCATTAGATAACAAGACCCTTTACTGAAAGCATTTAGAGTAAAACAATACTTTAAGTTTACCTTTGCTTTCATTTCCTTCTTTATTACACACAGTTCAGAGTGAGGCCAAAAATGGTATCCCAAGTGCTATTTAGACATCCAAGCGAAGAACGCCAAGTCATTCTAAATAAATCCCCCAGCTCCAGTAGAGTTTTACACATGTTTCAAGTGCAAGTTTACAATAACATTTTTGGGTTTGGTTTCCCCCTTGTTTGTTTCAGTCACTGTCTTTACATATAAGGGGAAATAAGTCAGTAAATTATGCTGCAGCAAATGTCCTATGAAGCCACATCTAAGCCATCCTGTTTGCTAAGAAAAAGATAAGATTTGTCCTCTGAAAGAAGCAGCGTTGGACTACACCGAAGAGCCCATAGCAGAGTTAGACAAAGTCGTTGGCTGGTGGGGGGATCTGAACTAGTGATCTTTCTTCAAGTGGGAGGAGTAGGAAGGGAGTAGCAGGGATCTGTCAGCTTTAAAAACTCAGGCTTGTGGCAAGGGTACTGGGAACTTCCTGTGGTTGCTAAGAGGCTGTAGTATGTTGCATGGTTGCCTTGATAATTAGTCTATAAAGTTGGCACTGCCCACTGGCTTACCATTCTTGGGTGAACATTACCAAGATCTATTCCTTTCAGAATTATAGGATCTACTGGATTCCAAGATCCATACAGAAGAAATCAAGGTTTCTACTACCAAATGCAAAGGGGAAAGTCTGTATCTCAAACTTCAAGCTCAAGTTGACTCCTCCAATATTGTAACCCCCATACAGATTTCTTGACTTACCTGATTAGACTCAAAGTCATACAAACTAATTTCAATATTTGCCAATGCAAATACAATCAGGTAGAATGGTCTGCCACAACTCCTAAAGCCAAGTGCACAGGGTTTGGGGATAGTCAGATGATCCTATTTGGGGTTTTCTGTTCATTAGTATGAATTGGTGCCTATATATATAAATGCCTACAAGGGTCAAGCACAAAATGCAAATGAAGCATAAGGCAAAATTGGATGGTAAAGACAAAGCGACTGGAGAGGCCATGCCTCACCTAAGAGAGGCAGCTATGACCCAGCCATGGCTAATGGTTGCCAGGTAGAACACTGGCCTGGTGTGGTCAGACGGTTGATATTCCAGGAGAAGCCATAAATCTGGATCTTTGTGTGAGGTTTCCCAGTCTGGGCTTTTTATACATTGTGTTGACCTAGCCTATATATGTCCGCAAGTCCCAGGTAGCCAAGGGTGGGCCGAGTTTGAGGCCTGGGATGAATCCTAATTAATTCTGCTATTTGACATGAATAACAATGCTAGTACCCCTGTCATTCTTTTGTTTTCATTATTTTATCTAGCCTTAGCTGACCTCAAAAAGTCACTAAAAATATTCAACAACAAGGAAGTGAGGGAGTAGAAAATAATTTATGAAACAGCAAAGAAAATATCAAAGTAAAACACACACACACACATATTCTTCATTAAAAATTCCCAGAAAAAAAATTAAGCCAAATGTGCATCATACGGATAAATTATTTCAGCCGTATAAGTTTTAAAAAGTCCTGTTAAGTGATGCATCTATTTCATCTATTTTCTTTACTATTGGACTTTAAAATATGTGCACAGTGAGGTGATCTTTATATCAAAGACTCCAAACAGTGTTTAAAGATATGCAGCACCTTCTTAAAGAAACACACACATTCTTATAAGCACAGTTAAAAGGGGAAAGGTTAAAGGCTACACTAGGTGGTTCTATTCTGTGCCAAGACTGTGCTCCAGCTGCAACTAAATAGTGGTTCTCAGGCTTAATTAAATAAAGACCCGTGTAAATTCTAACTGTTTACTATGTGATTAGAACTTCTCTGGGCAAAAAGCTCCTATTTGATTTCCTTGTTGTCTGCACTTGCCCAAACCCTCTACCCACCAGGTATGTACTAAAGCTGTGTAAACTCTACATTTTTCTTTTGGAATCAGGGGTAAGATATAAAAGTTTATAGAAACAGTGAAACCCACTTGTGGAAAATTCATTTTATGTGAATGAAAAAAAATAGTCTATATAATTACAACCAATGTTGTCATGATGAAATTCCTCCCAATCACACTGAGAGCAGTAGTTCTTAACCTTTGTGTAATCGTCGTCTGGGGTGCTTGTTAAAAACACAAATGCCCCGGCCCCCTCCCCAGAGGTTCACTGTGACTATGGATGAGACCTCCCAAAGTGGTTGAATGCTGGCGACCCAAGAACCACTTTTGGAGAGGCGCCAATCTAGAGAAAAAAATCCTACTCCGAGCTGAACATAGAAATATGATCTGAATTCACTTTGGGGGGAAATGGTTTTATCCTAAATAATGGGGAGGGGCAGTGGCAGAGATAGCCTCTTCAATTATACCCATTTTTCAGTTTCAAAACTTAGCTAATAATTAATTTTTCTCTTTTAATATTTTTAAAATTCACCGTACTTAAATAGTTAACATCGTGTCTACTAATATGTATTAAATTCAGTTCATTTAAAAATCATGCAAATAGAATCAGAGACAATGTACAAAATATACAGTCAAAATGTTGATGTTTTCATTTGAACATTCTGACAGAATTTAGAAGCACAATTTAGAAGCAAGCCAACAGGAATGTATAATTCAGTTAGCGTTCTTTTTTAATTTGTCCTTGGCATTGATGAAGAACAAATTAGCTACTCTCCTTGGGTGCCTACCAGAAATAATAGTAACAAGTCGAGCTTTTTCGTCCTCAGTAATATGTTTCTTTGTAGATAAGCACTGTGGGGAGGGGTAAAATAATGTCTTTTTAAAAGTTTAGTGTTTTCTTGTTCTAAGATATAAATGATAGGGGAAGGACTGGGAGCTATTTCAGAAATATTTATTCCATTGAGACAATGGATTTTTGGTGGGAGAAGAAAGAATCATAGACTATCAAAATGAAATAAAAAGACAAGCTATTTCACTCAACGGCAAATTTCAATACATAAAGAGTAGGCCTACCTTCTCACAATATTGTACATTTATTGTCTTACAGAATAAACTGAGGGTGCAGGGAGACATATTATGGAGAAAGCTTTAACGATGTGAGGCAAATTTTTAAGAGAAGAGATGTTTTTATTTTTAAAGAATTCAATAAATATAACGATAGAGTTAACAAATGTGTTTTTCTTGTTTTTGCTCTCAAAACTATTCAAACTACTTATTAATCTCCAGACTGTTTCATCAATCTTTTATGATGTGTTACAGGGAGTTTTTCAAATTTAAACTTCATTACATCATTTTATAGTTATAAACCCTGACCACTATAATTCTTGGTTTTAACTAGGCTATGAAGAGAGGAATGTATTCATTAGGCTAGCTCGGTGCTATAAGCCTGCATTTTAACCGAGATTAAAACAAATAAGATGCAATAGTCCACAGTTCTCAATACACTCAAGAACCTGAAAAATTCATTGAGAAACAACATAATGCATGCCTATAATAAAATTAGTTTGTCGTATCATCTCTTATGGAAATGTAGCAATATGCAACAATTACTGTCTCTTTCTATACCTACAAAGGAGACATGTGATTCTTAGCAGTTAAGAAGTTATTTGGGCTTGGATCTCTTTTGCCACAGCTTCCTTTAACTAGCTCCTGGGTAGAATTCATTAATTTTTATTAACAGGAAAAACATTTGTTCCCGTGACAATATTTGCATTGCCTGAATGATTTTCACCTCTGGCACAAGGTGTGCTATCGGCTCATACATCACCCGATTACTTGGAGAGCAGAAAGACCCTCAGTCATTAGTGAGTGAATTAAAGATGATCTTAAGAGCTATTAATCACAGTGACAAAAGCCTTAATGTTTCTGTGACCCTAGTGGAGCCTGGGGACTCAAAGGGAAGCAGAGGGAGAGAAAATGGAAACATATGTTTTCTCCAAAATAACCTACCTTAGGAGAACTGTCAAAGAGAGAGTCACATCAAACTAAGAAATTCTGCCAGCAACTGGCCTCTGGTTTATGTGTCTATTTATCTTCTCGGGAACCCACGTTTCCTTTTAAAATATATGGTTTCTTGCTATAGACAATTAGAGAGCCAAAACCATTGTCTTCTGTATCTTTAATATCTCTATTCAAAGTTTACTCAGAAAGACTTCTGTTTTGCTACACTGCATTTTTTGAAAAAATGCAACATAAATTTTATTCTGTCTGCAAACCACATAAATCAGGATAAAAACAAGCAGACAATAGCAATAAAGCTACATTATAAACATTAATTCAAGCAGGTACAATATTCCAATAATGGACCAAAACGGTAACATTATTAAGTACTACAGTAGGTTACAACACTTAATCATTCTTGAATATATCTGGCTGTATTCATCTGGATGTTTACAAGATTATAATGGCATCAACTCCACTGTTAATAACATAGGCACTTGCTGGAATTTCAATTATCTTTTGCAATATGTTGACATAAGGAACAGACTACCACTGGCTATTTTTGAATATGGTAAGAAGATCTATATCCCCTTATTTGTATGCATGTCTTTGTGTACATCTGAAGGGAAATATTGCTTTGTGCTCATAGTTCACAATTGGTTCTGCCTCTATGATACAAAAAAAAAAAAAGAAAATTCTAGCTAAATGACTTTTCTACATGTCAATTTCTTTGCTGTGCTTTAGATTAATAAAGTATTGCTGAAATTGCAGTTTTCTCTTGTGATATTGATACCATATAGCCACACATAAAAAGTCTTTCAACCACTTTTCAGTGGCTAATAGAGAGAATAACATGTAATTGAGGCTCAATAACTATGTGCTGACTAACTGAACTGGATAATTAAATAGCAGTGAAAAGTAAATATTATGGATAAGGACTATCAAAAATTTTCAGAAATTTTTTATTCTCAATAAACTTTTATTTTATGTTTTGATTAAAGAGCCCAAATCAATTCAACTAAAATACATAAGTTTGAATTACATAAGATTATTTTATTATTTATTAGGACATTTTCAAACATAATTATCTTTCTGGAACTGTAGAGAAAATTACATAAAATTATTTTGCTTTAGCAAAAGAAATTTTCGAATAATTTAAAACTCCCACGAGTAAAATAAAACTTTTTAAAGGACCAATCAGTTTTTTAAATTCCATTTTACCATTTGCACAACTCTATGAACTAGATTTCATTATTTCCTCCAGATGAGGAAACCAAACCTTATATTACTAAAGTAACTTTGCTTAATGTTACAAATCCAATTAAGAGTCGAAGATTGCCAGGTCTTCTGACTTTAAATCCAGTTCTCCTGCCATTAAAGCTAAGCTGTATCTCAAACAGTTTCAAATGCAAGGCAAATACCATGGTTAACATAGAATCAACCTGTGAAATTGGGACTCTGATAAAGCCTGCTTTCTATTCAGGAAGTCGTACTATTAAAGGTTATGGGTGACATCCAAATACTAACTTCTTTGCAATTATTACTCATAGGAAGAGAAAAGTGTAGGAAACTCATGTCAGATCCACTGATAGAATATCAAAGATTACTGAACAAAATGCTCATGGAAGCACCTTCTTTGGTAACCACACAAGTTCAAATTACAACTCTATCCATTTAACAGAATCGAGCTTTCTGTAATGTTATTCCTGGGGACAAAAACCTTCTTTATATAATTCCCTCTTCTCCCTTTGCAACCCCCAGCAAATAAGAGTAAAGGTATTCTTGACTTAAGGGAAAATGAAAAGTATAGATTTACAGAGAAATCTGTTTTCGTTTGGCATTTTTCCTTCTCCCCAGGCACTAAAAGGAGATCCATTATAATCTCAGAGTAGAGTTCAACACTCATGAAATTGGAACTTTTTTCTAAAAACAATTGAAAAATTATTTTCAAACGGTTAGACCACGCTTCCTAGGATTACCTCAGAGCTTACTTGAAATGTTACATATAGACTGGCAAGAAATGCATAACCATCTCATCCTCCTAAAATGTATCAAGTGATATGTTTTCATTCAATGGCTTCAGAAAGACACAACTAATTTCTAATACTTATCGAGCATTTACTATAAGTCAAACACTAGCTTTGGCACACTGCTTACATGAATGCATTTAACCTTTATAATAGCTCATGAGATAAACATCACTATTAACCCCATTTTATAGAAAAGAAAACTGAGGCAGAGACATTAAGCAAATAGGTGATAAAAAGTCCATGATTCAAACACGGAAAATCTAGTTCCACAGTTCACAGACATAATCCCTAAACTATAGACCTTCTCACTCTGCACTTCACCCTGTGGCTGCTTCCTCAATATAGGGTAATATTAAGAACAGCTTTTAACAGATACATGTATGCAATCCTAAATCACAAGGATTCAAGTTCCTGAGTCAAAAATGGTCATTCAAACATTCTCTATTGCACCAGCAGATCCTGAGACAAGGATCTGAGAGCAAGCGGTTTATGTCAGAGGTGCTCTCAGAAACACAGGTATGAAAGGAGGACCAAGATAGAGAAGAGCCGGAAGTCATTAGCTAGTGAGTTACCAGTGGGACCTCAGGAAAATGATCTCAGATCAGCATGGCTGAAGTAAGAGAGCTGGGGACTCAGCCACCAATTCCCATCAGTCATATGTTGAGAGCCCATCCCAAGGGATGTAATTCCTCGAACTTCTGACCTGCCCACATTCAGACCAGACTGACTCAGGCAAACCATTTGGAAGTCATGGTTGGCATGCACAGAAATGGTGAGGGGATATGGATGGGGCACTGGCCCTTGGTAGTGCTGGCCACAACCAGCATGTGAAGGAGAAACTGTCTGATTTTCTTGTTCCAATATGCAGAGATTGAGCCAGAAATTAAAAATCATGTGTGCTTGGCAAGTGAAGTGCGTTTCTATTAATCTTCTGTTCATATTATTTACTAATTCACTGTTTTTCAATCAAAATTTATTGTGATCTTAAATCTAGGTTGGGTGCTGGGGGCAGAGATTCAAACATAAATTAAAAACAATGTCAAACAAGACATATAAATTACCAGCCATAAAAACAAATACTGATTTGTTTTTAAAACCAAAAATTGACCACATTAAAAGTAAGGCCTGCCCTAGCAGGTTTGGCTCAGTGGATAGAGCATTGGCCTGTGGACTGGTGAGTCCTAGGTTCAATTCCAGTCAAGGGCACATGCCTGGGTTGCAAGCTGGATCCCCAGTAGGGGGCATGCAAGGGGCAGTCGATCAATGATTCTCTCTCATCATTGATGTTTCTATCTCTCTCCCTCTCCCTTCCTTTCTGAAATCAATAAAAATCCTACATAATAAAAGCCTAATATGCAAATTGTCTCCTCAACCAAGAATTCAACCAGGGGATGGGACTGGCAGTGGCAGCAGGCAGGCAGCTGGGGGAAGGGAGGCGCCCTGGCCTGCAGCCGGCAGCACTAGGAACCCTACCCCTGCACAAATTTCATGCATCAGTCCTCTAGTAAAAAATAAAAAAGTAAGACCTTATGTTCATTTAGAGATAGCATAAAGAAAGGAAAGAAAAGAGAAGCAACAAACTAAAGGAAGATATCTGAAAAATATATCTTCAACCAAAGGTTATTATATAAAACAACATCTAAAATAAATAAGACTAAACAAAAACCCAATGGAAAGATAGGTCATAGACCTGAACAAGGTTTCATAAAATAGGAAATACAAAAGGCCTATAAATATGAAAAAAGAAACTCAACCCCTTTAGTTATTAGGAAAATACAAAGTAAGGTGATAATGACAACATTTTATACTTCCTAGGTTAGCAAATAAGATAATATCAAGTGGTCTAATCCTACCTAATAAAAGAGTAATATGTAAAATTACCATCACTCTGAGACAAAAATAGCGGTGCCCATAGCAGTGGGGCAGGACGCTGACTGTAACCCTGTCAATGTGAGCCCAGCAGGCATTGCCTCAGAAACTGACAACATGTGAGCAGGTCTGGAGCAGGAAAGCCTGGAGGCTATGCGACAGCAGAAGGCATTTGCGTGCTTCCCAGTCCCCTTGGGGGGGGGGGGATCAGGGAGCAGGAAAAGCTGGCCCAGCCGCAAGGCAGTGAAAAGGCAGGGTTTTCCCCACTTCCTGGTGGCTGGAGCAAGATGAGGAGTAGGCAAGCCTGGCAGGCAGGCAGCACCCAGCCCTGGCCACAGCTCAAAAAGAAAACAACATGCAGAGGATGGCAGGAGTCTAAGAGATCAACACAGAGGGGTGCCTGCTCCAAGCCTCCGCAGTGTGCCTGGGGGCAGGCCCCCAACAGACAGACACACACAGGACGACTGCTCCGAGCCTCAGATGTGGCTGGGGGCAGGCCTCCAGTGGTCACACACACACACACACACATGGCACCTGCCAGACTGGGGCCATCAGTAGGACATCCACTGAGCGGTTCTGGACTGTGAGAGGGAGCAGGCTGGGCTGAGGGACCCCCACCTCCCCCCCCCCCCGCATGAATTTTGTGCAGCAGGCCTCTAGTATGTAAAGAATGCAGAAGCTCTTACACATTGCTGCTGTAAGTTGGCACAACCACCTTTAAAAACAATAATTGTACTATCTTGTGCTTTCTCCCTTGACATAGCAATATAACACCTAACCATGTAAGTTAGGAAACTCTTGTGTACACATACAGGAAGAAATGAGTGAAGCGGTTCATGTCAGCACTGCTTATATTTAAAAATCTGTAAATCCAAAGGCCTAGCCAAAAGTGATTAAATAAATACATTCTGGTATAGACATATCATATATTAGTATATAATGTAAAAATGAGCAACATTGATGAATCTTAGAAACAAAATTTTGTATGAAGAAAAGCAAGGCCCAGAAGGTTATTTTCTTTCATTTAAACACAAGCAAAGCCAAACAACATATTGTTTAGGAATATAATAAAAACCATTTTCAAGTAGGAAAATCATAAAAGTACCATTCAGGGAAATGGTTACCTCTAGAATGAGGCAGGAGAGCGGGGAGATGCACATGGGGAGATATAATAATACAGTCATGTTCCACTTCCTGAGTTAGGTAGTGGGTTCACAGGTGTTCATTTTATTTTTATATTCTGTGTATTTGCGCATATGTTACATATAATGTTACATATTCTTTTCCGTATATCTAGTATTACATAATGAGAGAATACTAATTAAGAAAATGAACCTGGACCTTACATAGCTTATGATTCTGTGGGGAAACCTTCTGGCTCAAATAGAAAGTGCTTTCATAGATAAGTGAATCACAATAGAGAGAGGGAGGAGTCCACAATCAGGCAAGAAGGTTTCAGGGAGGAAGCCTTGAAAAATGAGTGCATTCACCAAGTGGAGCTCGAAAAAGCATTTCAGGCAGGGGCAACCAAATGAGCGAAGGACTGAAGGAAGATTGAAACCTGCTGGTAGTGAAGGTGCTAGGATGGGATGGGGGAGGAGGAGGGAGTGGAGGAGATGACACCCCAAATAGTTTCCTATTGAGTGAATAACAAGATTTGGATGATTTTCTGGCAAAGTACATACAATCCTCAAACTTTTAAGGGCATCTGTCCTTGTTGCTCATCTTCTCAGACACCCTCCAAAGCTTCTGAAAGAAAAACTATTTCTGTTTCCCCCTTCAGACTGGTGTTGGGAGAGGGAGATGAGTAGTTAAACATATCTGGCCCCTTCTCTCGGCCAGCTTAGACAGCTGACCCTAGGCCTAAGGGTCAAGTAATCACCTCTGGATGTGCAGAGAAATTCATGCTGGGTGGTCTGCCAAGGATTAAATGCCAGGACCATTGAGAAAATTTCATCCCATTAAAGGGACAGAGGCCAGGCGATCCTTCTGTTTATGGAGCTGACTGGGCCTTATGTGCACAAGTAATTTCCCAAATAGTTCAAATAGCCTGGAGGAGCAGACACTGCACTAACAAGGAGAATAGAGACACAGTGAGTTTAATCACTCCGGAGCCTGCCCTGTCGGGCCTGAGTGGACTCACATGCAGTGTGGGAAGTAGGACCGCCATTTCCTAAGCTGACTGGCCTACGGGTCTAGCTGGGCAATGAGGACAGACAGACAGAATCCACAGGTTTCTAGGAGAAATTCAAGACATCCTTTCCTTGGACAGAACCTTCATCTCTGAAGAAACATAATCAAGGTGTTTCTATGCTGTATGACAAAGGTTTTGTAACAAATGAAAAATTACACAATGATAATAAAATCTATCCCCAAGTAATATTTCCCATGTTTTTGATAAAATGTTTTAATTCACCCTCGCTCTGAAAACTGTGATGTAATACAAACTTGTTATCACATTCACTGACATATATTAGCAAGGATATGCCCATTTCACCGAACCCAAGAATTCAATCTATCAAAACATAGAAAGGCTTCTAGGAGACAGAACAGTGTTCATTTTGTGTATCCTTAGCAAATTTGAGATGCTTTATTTTGCAGAAAACACCATGGTATTATTACTGCTCCTTAAAATAAACTGTTCCAATGAACCTGTCTGAAATTACATTAAATATACCTAAGATTTTTGGCCAGGGAAAATTTTCAGGAATAAAAGAGGCTTTTAAGATTTTTTTCATCTCAGTTACATTTCTTTAAGAGTAATTAATGTATAAATCAGAGAGTTTAAATATTCTGCTTCTGTTTTCTAGTAAAAGGAAGGATATAAGAGGTAGCTAGTAACCAGATATAATCTAAACTAATAAAAGCGAAATAGTAAAATTAACCGTTTCTCCGAGACAGGGTAAGCCACGCCCACCAGCCAATCAGACTGGCTGTATGCAAATTAGCCTAGGCAAGATGGTGGCCGGGAGCCACGGAGAGAGCAGTGGGTGAGTCATGGAAACCAGCGGGCAGCAGAGTGGGCTGGGTGGGTGGTGGCTGATGCCTTGCAGGGTCCAGGCGTGCAGGGACCTGGTCTATGGGGTGGAAAGGCCCAACACCCCAGCGCTGTGAGTTCCGCTTTGGCTCAGAGCCGCTGGGGAAGGAGGCGCGGAGGACTTGGCTTGCAGGGCGGAAAGGCCCCGCACCCCAGCGGTTCTGAGCTCCATTTCGGCTCAGAGCTGCTGAGCTCAGAGCCGTTGGGGAAGGAGGCGCGGAGGACTTGGTCTGCGGGACTGAAAGGCCCCACACCCCAGCGGCTCTGAGCTCCATTTCGGCTCAGAGCCGCTGAGCTCAGAGCTGCTGGGGAAGGAGGCGCACGTGGGCACTTGGCTTGCGGGGCAGAAAGGCCCCACACCCCAGCGGCTCTGAGCTCCATTTAGGCTCAGAGCCGCTGGGGATCAGAGCCACTGGGGAAGGAGGTGCACGTGGGCACTTGGCTTGCAGGGCGGAAAGGCCTCGCACTCCAGCAGCTCCGCTTTGGCTAAGAGCCACTGGGCATCAGAGCCGTTGGGGAAGGAGGCACATGCGGGGACTTGGCCTGCAGGGTGGAAAGGCCCCCCCCTCCCTGCCACTTGGTTGGTGTTGCTCTCGCTTGGGAAGGAGGCGCCAGGGACCTGGCCTAGCGGGGAGGACAGTTGTGAGGGACCCAGGCCTGAAGGGGAGGATAGTTGGGGGGAACCAGGCTTGCCTGGGTGGAAAGTTGGGGTGACCAGGCTGGCAGAGGAGGGCTGTTGGTGGCAATCCAGGCCTGCAGGGGAGGCCAGTTGGGAGGTACCCAGGCCTGTAGGTGAGGGCAGTTGGAATGCACCCAGGCCTACAGAGGAGGGCAGCTGTGTGTGTGTG